>UELX01001515.1:0-42636 GCA_900480035.1 Eupelmus urozonus | reverse complement strand
ATAGATTATTTTGTAATGTAAACTTCTTCTGTTTCTCAAGCTGTCGATCGAGTCAAGTTCGAGACATCTCGCAATTTCGATTAAAATCGTCCAACGATAATCTCGAATGGGATTTTAATATATTGGATTCATTTAATCTATTTTTTAACTTTATGAAATTTTTTGGTAGTGATCTAGTTTCCTTGAATTAAAAGGAATTTTTTGAGGTTTATTAAAATTTTTCGACATTTCTCGTGATCTTCCGTGATTCTCGACTTTGATCGAGATTTTCGAGACGATAAGAGATCTCGAGGTGGAGCTTATTTAAGACGAGATGAGATATTCTTGAGAAATGTTTCGACTCGTACATCTTTAATAAAAACGAAGGAAATAATCATAAAAATTATTTTTGAGCTGCCTTCCTCATTTAAAGCAAAATCAGAAAATAAAGTTTTTGGTATATTATAAAAACGGTAAACAAATATAGAATTCAAAGATATAGGAGGATACGATCATGCATTTTCTAAAACAAATTATATTTCGAATCCAAAAATTTTAGAATATAAAATTTCAATAATGTAGCTAAGTATGGTGTTTGAAAAGAGGTTCTTCAATCAAGAAAAACAATTTGTTTTTGTTTTTTTTTTTTAGCTTTGAGCCAAATGATAAAAATTTAAAAAAATTATTGATTGCTTCAAAGGACGTTTACTTCACTAATAATGTAAATTGGAAGAGATCTTAAATTTTAGACGTAAAATTATTCAATATTTATTGTTTTACAAAATGTTGCCACATCAATCAAACTTGCTATAGCTTTCATTGTAGTTCCAATTTCACCCTACACTTATTTTACTACTTAGGAAATTATTACCTTTTCCTGTTTACCTTCTTGTAAATAAAGCAACTACATATATAATTACGTAAAGTAAAACACTATTCCGAAAGTCAAAAGAATCTTTGAATAGAAAATACTAAACAAGTATTGAAAAACAAACAACATCAAAGCACAAAGCATTAGACAAACCCTAGAAAGCAGACCTTTAAGAAAAGCGAGCAGCGAGCGGCACCTACCAGCCCTTTAATTACCCAATCCACCCTCGGGCCCGAAGAAAAATGCGAGAAAAGGCGCAGAGGTCGGCAGGTTTCCAGTGCCCGGAGGCGGAAGACCTCGTGCGTATGAAAAATGCCCCGGCGCGCGCGCGCGCGCAACTTTGCGCTCACAAAGAGAGTGACCGCGTTTCTGGCGCCCATAAGACAGGTGTGGGAAGGGTCAGGCCGCGTCCGCGCGTAATTTGTCTTTTGTTTCCCCCGCGGCGAGGAAAAATTTCGAAGGAGAGCAGCGTCGCCACTCCGGGGCAAGCGGATAATCGCGCGCGCCTCGTGAAAAATGAGCAGTTCGGAAACAAATGACGGCACTGCGCGCGCGGGAAAAACGCCGGCTCGATGAAGGACGCGATGAGTCGGACGACGATTTTCACGCTTCGTGTACACAAGCTGGATTTGCTGCTGCGGGATCGCAGATTGGACATTTAAAGTTCTATTAGCCGACGGTTTTGATTTATTTCTCTCCGCTGTGGGATTACATCGTGGGGGCACTCGCATCCGGTGCTTCCTAATTTTTTCTAATGCGGATGATGCTTTTGGAGACGATGTGGTTTTTAAGCTGCTCAGTGGCTTTGGGACGACGGTTGGAGGGCTATTATAGAGCTCACGAGGCCGAATCTGCTGGTTTAAATTTCTTTCTTCTTTTTAATTGAGTTGAATGGCGGTAAATTGGGACCACGAGAAATTGTTTCTTCGAACTGTTGAAATTTGGAGTCGTTACTGTCTCAGACTTGAAATAGATCACGTATGGATGGTAATTACAAATTTTTTTATATTCAAACATTATTTCAATCATTACGATAAAATATAAGAAATTAAGAACGGCATTGATTTTATGTTGTTTGTTTAGAAATATTGAATTGATAGTTCACATTTATATTAAATGGAATTCAAAACTCAGATTTTTATTATTGTCTCATATATTATCGACTAACAACTATCAATTTTACGAAGAATACCAAATGTCATTTCGAAAACCTTTTCAATTACTCATAAATAATAAATCTTTAAAAGGAACAGAAAACAAACAACAAAAACTATAAGTACGCCGTAAATCCATTATTCTCCTACAGTTTCTTTTTCTTCAGTCAATAAAATTGATTATTAGTGGCCATACTAGCGTTTGAAAAAGTGTCATATATCCATACAAAGCTTTGTAAACTGGACACCGCTGAAATAACTAATTACTCACGGACTAATGAATAGTAAATGAACAATCAAACATTGATTAGTGATTTACAAAGAGACAGTCCCGCATAATCACCCACCCAAAGAAAAACAACCTGTAAGTCCATTTGCCACAAAACCCCCAGCGCAACCGCAATCACAAAATCTAAACTTTCCCAAAGAGAAACAAAACTCAAACCTTAATACCAAACCCCCTTGAAAAAACTCCAGACTCGGCTCCAAACTCTATTATTTATTCCTTTCCAATCCAAACAAGCGAGCAACTTCCTCGAGCGTCATTACAAAGCGCGCACAAAACTCCTCCAGCCAACTGCAAAGTATAACGTGCAGCCAGAAATTGTTTTCCTCCCAAGTATATATCCCGTTGAGCGCGCGAGAGGTGGGAAAGTTAAAAAGGCTCGCTCTCATAAAACAATGGCAGCGCGCGTGGCGCCCAAGGATAATTAGCGGTCGCCTCGTGTATAATACAAGGCGCGAGCGCGTAGGCTACGCGGCAGTGGGAAGCGCCTACGCCTTATTACGGATTTACGTCGCGCGGGGATGCGAACAAAACCGAGAGCTTGTGTATATCGTGAGCCGAGTTTTAGAGCTGGATCTTGTTCGTATAATCAATTAACAGAGCTGTAGAAACGAGTGGGAGGGAGTCGTGTTTGCGGCTCTCCGACTCGCGTATTATACCAGGGAGAAATTGAGCAGGCGATGAAAGATGCATGGGGACCGGAACGGTGAGCGAGGCAAAACCAATTGGCTTGTCGTCAGAGGGAAACCGGTGCAATTGTGTATACGATGGGTTTTGCGTTTGCGCGCGCGGGAATTGGATATTGATGCGGGGTGTGATGATTAGTGCGTTGAGAACGCTTTGTTTCGTGTGGGCTGGTGACGTTGGGGTTTACGTTGTGTTCTATGAATTCGCGTTATCATTTTTAGGCGAACTAATAAGGCTTTGAGAATTTTCAGTAATATCGTTGTAGACTTATCTTGATATTCCAGAGTATAATTGAGAGCTCGGCTGAAAATTAATTCCGAGCTTCATTACGCTTATAATCCATCTAAAAAAGCACTTTCCTCATAACATATGATTACGTCCCATAAAGCGCGCCATAAATATTTATAAAAGCCGCATGAATCAAGCGCGCGCCTTGTAATTAAACTAACGCATATAAAAATTACTTTAATACGCTCGAGCGCAGCGTTACCCGCCGCGCGAAGCCTCGTACACGTGTATAATCAGAAAGTCCACTCTCAAAAATTACTCCTCGCAGGCGCGCTGCTAAAAAAAAACAAAGAGAAAGGGAGACGAGGGAGAAAAGAGAAAATCGGCGAAGATCGTCGCTATTATCCACCTGCCGCTATTTTTCAACGCGTCCCTCAGTATAGTAGCGTCGAGGCAGGATCGAAGACGTGCATTAGCATAGCGTTTAAAAACGCGTGCGCCTCTCTCGCGCCGTAATAACAGCGTTGAGGAGCCCTTTCTCATATATACAGCCAGATAGCCGGCGTCGGAAAAAAGACGAACGTGCGAGAGGGAAAAAAATGCAAGAAAAATATCGAGCCCGATATATATACGAGCGAGAGCCTCCTCCTCGGGGTAATATAAGAAAAAGAAGAGAGAGAGAGAGAGAAGGGGTCGGCCATGTTGGCAGCGCACGCGATGTGCCGGCGCAACCTGTGATTATGGTTTCCCCGTCTAGAAAATTGGATATGGGGTTCCCCTGCGTGTGTATACACACACCGGCGAGCTGCACTGGCCAGTGAGAGAGAGAATGGCCGCATGCGCGCGCTCGCGCTTATGTATATGTGCTTTCGGAGGCGTGCCGCGAGCGTACAACCTGCAATCATCGGGGTGGGGCGAGAGGAGAGAGAGAGAGGCCATGTTTTCAGGTGAGCGGCGAGCGAGGTGAGTTTGTACGGAGGAAGAAAAGCAGCTGGTCACCCGAAAACTTGGAAAATTGCGGCTGATAAGCCGATCGATTTTGATGGGCTGGCTTTTTCGGCCACGTGCACGCGTGCAGCTCTCTTTTTTGTGGTCAAAGTGAGGTGTACGGCACAAAGTAATGCGATAATTTGTTGAGATACGAGATTGATGGACAGGATGATTAGTTGCTTTCAGATGCGGCTTGATTAGAAAAAAAAGTAGAAACTTTTTGAAAGCTGTTTAGGTTTCGGCTTTTTTTATGCAAATGGATATGTAGTTTCGTGAGCGGTGCGGTGATATAGGGTCGGATGACTGCGGATGAAAAACAAATTATCAAAAATGGCTTTTCTTTAGGCGGTCGTTCGAATCGACGAGGAGCGCATTAAGTAATGGAGCACGCTATTTCGGTGCTTTCGGTTTTATAGAGTCGTTAGCGGCGTTCCGCCATAATCAAGTCAACAATGTTATTGATATAAAGCATGGGGAACCGACTATCAAAGGAATAAATAATAATTGACTTTCCACTAATAAGTATACCATTAAAAAAATCATTTTCTAAAAATATAAAACATTATTTTTTACGATCATCCATTTACAATAATTATATTACCGAATCAGCCCTCATTTCCCTTAAAAACCAAAATAACCTCTTATTCCAAACCACGCGCATAACCTTCCTGCCTCCCCAAACAACAGAAAGCGAAAAGCGAATGACTCTTAAATCTCGCACTGATACGACCGCGACAAACCAGGCTCACCTCCAGCCGAAAAAAAAACGACAAGCCGCACGTCGGCTAACTTTGTGCGGGAGACGGAGGGGCCAGACTCGGCTCTGCGGAACGCAAATTATCAAGAAATTAGTTTTCACCTCTTCGCTTTCTGTCTCGTGAAATTTTTTCCCCGAGGCAAGGGCGAGAGCGGGGAATCTCGAAAGAGAGAAGTTTTCCGTATAAACAGAAGGGAGGGAAAGCGATCTCTCTTGGGCGTTCGCGCGAGATTGATTTTGCGAGGAGAGCTTCCTGGGAGAGAAAGAGGCTGATGCGCGATGTGAGAGAGTAGGAGAGAATTGGGAGAGAGAGCGAGGTTGAAGCGCGCGCTGATGCGATTAAACTCGCTGGAGCCTGACCGATTTCGAGATAATGTAATTGCTTTTGTTAATCGTTTTGATTGTTCGTTCGCCGGTTGGCCGAAATCAATTGGTCGCTATTTTTAGATTTTGTTTTTTTGGTTGTAGAGTGTTCAGTGATATAGTTTATGGATTAATTTTTTAGAATGAATAGTGTTGGTGTTTCGAATTGCTCCGGAGAAATTTTTGACTTTGTTCCGCTGTTTGATAAAATGCTGTTCTGCTTAGAAATGTAAGATTTCTGCAATTTAGAAATTAACATTTACTTGTGTAAGATATAATTTAGGTATTATAATGTAAGTGTAATTAATGACAGTAGATTTATGATTTAAACCGATATACTATACAACAGACGGCGTGTTAAATATTTGGTGAACTTCTTTTTCTACAATACAGAAAGGAATGTGCAAGAATGTTGTAAAATACAAACGAAACTACGTACAATTTGTAATTATATCTGCTTCGAATTAATAATAATAGCTCGCGCGAGCTAACTTTAATTTCCGGTCTTGCCCAAGCTCATAGACCGCCCGAGCCTGAGATCTCGACCGAGTTAGCTTGAGTTCGCGGGATGGTAGTGTGTTCGCAGGTTTGTTGAGTTTTCAGGCTCACACAGAGCTATCTTGAGAAAGATTTTTAACAAATATACTTTTCTATTAAATTAAAATGAGTATCTATTCTATTAAAGCGAATTGATTTATGGTTTTAAACCTTTCCTAGTGTTACTTAAACGTTGTATAATTTTACAGTCAAAAGTCAGTTGAAAGCAGATGGGAAAATACTTACTGATACAAATGAATGAGTAGTCTTCGTTAATCAGCATTTGACATTATTATATTAAATACTATTTAATAAATTTTTTAGTTGAAATTAAACTCTAAGGCTTAGAGTCTAAGCTCAAAAGTGCGAATCCTGGAAGTAAAAAATTTAAAACCTACATTTTAATCTTTATAAAAGTTTAAAATGTGAGTTTTAATTCATAATGTAATTTTTATTTACCAAATTCAATATCATGAAAATATATACGATGTTGAATTAAAAAACTTCTAATAGAAAATAAGAGTAGATACTAAAATTGAGATAATTAGTTGTATTATGAATATAAGTATTAATATTGCTCCCATATTATTAAAATATTGTTACAATATTGAAACAATACTGCTAAAATACTGGCATTATGTTAGTACAATAAGTATAATATTTATATTATTTCAATATCGTAGCAACATTGTAACAATATTGTGTTAGTATTGTTTCAATATTGTAGTCATATTGTAAAAATATTGAAAGGATATTAACACAAAATTCTTGCAATATTGTAAGAATATTAACACATTATTCTTGCAATATTGAAAGGATATTAACGCAATATCGTTACAATGTTGCTATAATATTGCTACAATGTTAACACAATGTTGATACCAAATTAATGCAGTATTTTGTATAATACCTGTGATATAAAGGTTTTATTTTTTACTTACAGATTTCGCTTTTTTGAGTTTAGAGTGTATCAGAATAATTATTATAAATAATTTATTAAGTTCTAAGAATTTTATTACACATTTTGTGTTTTAAGTCAGTAATTCAGAAGCAATATGTATATGAGTTACTGTTGTTATTTTACGTTTTTAAGCAGTTTCAAACAATTACATACTTTATATATAGTCTGTACTAAAACAAATACGTCCGACTTATTACCTTGATAGCAGTTTTTGTCATATTAATTTCTGATCTGTGCTCGTTATTTATATTTTAGTCAAAAACGAGCAGACATCTGAACGAAGAACCACCCGAAGCATATCACTCTAATAAGCCAACGCGAATCCCCGGAACCGAGAAACAATGCCGGTAAAAATTAAAATTCCTCCATTACAAGCTATAATTTCAATATTACGAGCCATCCGCGCAGCCCACGCCCTCCCAAGGCAAAGCCCAACAATACCCATCCATTCCCACAGCTACACACGCGAACACACCTACTCCTTAAATTCCTCATCAAGCTCTCGTAAACACCAAATTTCCTCTCTAGCAACGCAATAACCTCGGGCCGCTAAAATATTCTAAACACCGGAAGAATCAGAAAGCTTAAAGCGAAAATAAATCCGCGCCTGCAGCGGCTCAGCCGAAAATAAAAGCCGAGCCCCGCGCTGCAGGTGCAGGTGCGCTTTATTATATTTATTCATTAGATCGCGCCCGAGCGCGCCGTTATAATTCAAGCCCGCGCGCTCGCTCGCGTATTCATAATTACGAAAGAATAGAACGAAATTGCGAAAGAGCGAGCCGGAGCAAAGAAATTAGATTCAGAGCTCGTGTGCGAGTCTACGGGCGCGAAGAAAAGGGGCCGCGCAATAAAAAAAGGCGGCGGGAAAAGGGTCGCTCCTCGGACGGGCGCCATGTGTATAATAATGTTAAAGAATGTTAAACGCGAGGAGGGTGAGAGCGAGGAGCCTGCGCAGGGCATACATTACTTGTTAACAATGCTATAAAGGACACTCGGCCGCGCTCTTCTGTGCGACCCTCTTGCGCAGAGGTCCGAGATTTACGAGGCTCCTTTTATATTCAGCCGATTCTTACGTGGGCTGCTGCTAGTCCCTGTATGCGAGGGTGCCTGGTGTGTGCGGTTTAGCGCGCGCTTCGAGTGCGGAATGAGCTGAGGGATGTGCTCTGGAGTGGCCCGGGCGTTACTCAAAACAAGGGCGCTTGAGAGATACATTTTTTCGGGTTACTATGAATACAGTAGTAGTAAGCTTTATAGTCAGGTTTATTTTATTCTAATTTATCGATTGACTAGATAATTATAAAAATTTTCTTTGATTCGCATTTTTTCTCATAGACAAACGCTTACGAAAGACAATAACGAAACATTTGCTCTGCAAAGTACAGCATTCTCCGCTTGTCTTCATGCGTCGACGAGCATCGAATTAATGTGTCAACGCGAGGGAGACGCGCCGGCGAGTAGTACAGCTGTATCGAACGAGAAGAATTACCGTATTTTGTGCAAGCCTGGCGATTACTATGGGCAGGTTCGTTTCGTTTAATGTTGATTGATTGGCTTTTAATGGCGTTTTCTGCCGTACTCCGAAGATCGCCGCGATCCGTGTAATCGAGTGCTGTTTGTTTAACAAGAATTTGCCGGCACAACGATCATCTGCCTTGCTGGAACGATTTTGTTTCATAAAGCGTCATGTACGTCATAATTTACAAAAATTTGATTCTTAATATCGCGCTAATTACCAGCTCACCTTTAAAAATCCGCCACACCCAACCAAAATACTATAACAGTATTTCAAGCATCAGCAACAAGAGCCGAATCCGCCGTAAAAATATTAAAGTGCAATAATCACCCTCGAGAAGCAGCCAAGCAGCGGTCCATTGCCGGGCCGTTAGGGTCCGGGCGCAGAAAAGGAGCCTTCCTAAGCAAGTCCGAGAGCAATAACTTACCAAACCCTCGGCCGCGGAGCGACCCTCGTGATAATTGTTTAAAGTGACCGCGGCGAGCGCGGGGCTGGCCTCCCTCGGTTTGGTCCACTTGACGCGGCCTCTAACTGAGAGTAAGCGCCGCTTGATTAGGGTCGTTGGTTTGAAAAAGTTTTAGTAAGTGCGACTAGGGCTGCGCAGGTGGGTGTAATTTTTTAATCGTTATAGTTGTTGTTCTGTTTAATTAAAGTGACTTTGAAAGTGTTCGGTATTGAGGTTAAATATAATTTATCTGGTGTTTTATGAGTTTCTAGAAGTGCTTATGCAAAACGTTCGAAGCGTGTGAATCATTTTCTATTGCGTGAACAGTTTTCAATGAATATGCAAAGTAAGATCTATAGTTTCTTCTTACTCTCTTACTCAAGATTCGTAAAGCGTTACAGTCAAGGAAAAATTGCGGCAAACTTTACAACAATCCTTACGCTAATTATACCTCAAACTAGACTCGGTCAAATCCCAAATTTCCCAGTTCTAAATCAACCCATTTCAAACCCGATTACAGCAACTTTCCTTGGAAAATATGCATACACAAAGCAAGAAGCCCGCGAGCGCAGCAGCCGCAGAAATTAACCCAAAAAGCTCTCGAGGGCAGAATTTAAAATTCAACAACATTCCCAGCAACAAAGCCATCCTTTACATTTTTGCCCGCGCTAAGAGAGAGAAAATGATACTTGTAAATCAGGTGGCGCTGGCGCTCTCAGCGAGCGTGGAATACGACAATGGATAAGGTTTTTGGATGGCCTCCAGAAAGTATGCGGCTCCTCCTTTCCGCGGCGCCTCCCTCTACTTGGCCGAGAGGACGGAAAAGTAGTCGGAGGGAGAGAAGCTAGCGATAGCGAGCAAATAATAGGGAAATGATTTGCTCCTTGTTAGATAAAGAGCTCGCGGAGGGACTCGCGGAAAAGAAATATTGCCCCCAATGAAAGGAAGCGAAGCCAGACAGCGCGGGAGGAGCTTTTGCATGAGATTCTTTCTCGAGCTTCCTACTCGCTTTCCTCTTTTTCTCGCTGTTGCTCTGCGAGAGGGAGAAAGTCGAACGAAAAGGCTGCTCGATTAGGAGTTAAATAACGCGCGCTTCGCAATCTTGAGCGCGGTTAGTTATACTTCGACGCGGTGGCTTTTAACTTGTTAGAGTGAAGAGGAAGGCTTGGGTGGAGATATTCTGGGCTCGTTCGATTCTTATTGGGACGTTTGGAAAATTTTGTGAAATGAAATTTTTAAGTTTATGTAACTGTAAAAAGATCAGTAATTGTAGGATCTCTAATGTTGAAAGTAATTTTATACTTCGATTTTCCACAAGTATAAAGAATAGTGATCTATTAAACATTGTGTTGTATTTAATCAGATCTCAAAACTTTCAACACAAAACAAAAATCAGGTGAAATTCAAGTCGACTCAAAACAACGCAGAGAGAAAGCCGGGATTTACATTGATATGGAAGTGACGAGAGCAAAACGCACGGGGGGTCCGCGCGCGCGCGTCTTTTTTGCAACGTCACTTTTCATCGCCTCTATCCTGTAGCTGTGTATACGCGCGCTCGCCCTTTTGCCTTCCACGCCGAGCGGGCTGCTTATTCCAATCGTGTTTCTCGGGCATCGAACCGCGCTGGCTCTCCCGCAACTTCGAGCGCCAATCAATATGGCATCGACGTTCACTGAACTCTCAAATTTACGCTTTTTCCGGCCTCGGCTTGGAAAAAGTTGAGATTTTTATTTTGCCGAGCTGTGGAGGTTCGAGTTTCGAGTTTTCGAACGGCTAGGGTAATACAATTTTGCATTCTTTGATCGTGAGAGAAATTCGAATGTTTCAAATTACTGTTTTTTTTTTTATTTTTTATTTTGAATCGAAGACTGGATTTGAATAATGGATGCTTCACGTGTTGTTTAAAAGTGTATTTATACAAATACGGTTTGTACACGCATTCTTCTTCGCACGCCCGTAGATCTATTAATCATTTGAGATGATGAATTTTCACTTTTCTAGATGATGACAAGTGCTAAACCTTTTTCACGCTTAAAAATATTTTGTTCAACTTAATTTACGCGTTTACGGATATAATATTACAAGCCTCTTCCAACTCAATTAAAGTAGTATTATATTTTTATAAATAATTACTATAAAGATAAGAAACACTTTCGTCATAATATACATCATGAATAAAAATTAAAATTTTTGATAAATCTTCTGATTGTTAAATATTGAAAAACGTTTTCTCTCTTATTACTTATATCAAATCTAACGTTTGCAATTATTGAGTTTTTTATTCAAAAGATCAATTCTGTGCGTCTGTTTATTATTATTATTTGCTTTATTTATCTATTCATTGACAAGCTGTGTATCTGTGAACAAATACTGTCACTATACTAAATAGAAAAAAGAAAAGTTTATTTAAATCTATGAGTGATAACTGAAACATCTTTTTGGTGGTCAATTCACACGGTAAGCACTGAGAAAATCCTATTTCGTGGTTCTATTTATATGATTATGCCATATGGTACTTTAGCTACCGGTGTATAGCTGTGTGACGTTCGATATCACTTTTACTTTCTTAAATATAGTGTTTTTATTAGTGAATAATAAATTATTATGAATTTCTAATAAATACGTATATTTTTCATAACTTTTATTTTATCAATAATTAATTTTTAAAAATCATCCAATTTTGTGGATATAATAAATAGATATAGAGAACTTATAATATAGGCTTTGTTATAAATTTCAATTTATAATTGTGAATATTGGTAATAGAAGAACTAAGGATTGTAGCAGAATAACGGCTAATCATTGTTTTACTATCAATAGAAAAGATTATTCACTCTTATGAGCACAGGCGTATTAAAGTTTGCAAATTTCAGATATTTACTTATTTGTTTTATTTATTATAACCCTTACAATTTTTTTATCTTTAAAGTGTTTGTTACAGAAATATGAAAATGAGTTTGTCAAATAAGTTCTATAGATACTCAGCTCACCTCACAACCCTTCCCAACCATCAAAATTCAAAAAAATCTCAACTCACACCAACTCTTCCAAAAAACCAAAACCAGCTAGCAAAACCCAACCACCCAACCAAACAAAACCCAGCGCATCTCTTCCCCACCCTCTACGAACAACTCGAATCCTTGCCGACTCCGAACCGAAGCAAAGGCGACCTCATCCCAACCGCTCTCCCATCCAGCTCACACATCCCAACAGCAGCAGCAGCAGCAGCAGGACCGACGCCGGACGAAAGAGAAACAAAAAAAAAAGAGCGAGAGCGAGAGAGCGAGAGACCGGCAGTGGTGGCGATCATCAATCAGAAAGGCGCTCGGCCGTCCGGCGTTCGGTCAGCTCGCTCTCGCACGTCCAGCTTGCGCGAACTTCGCACTCGTGCGCGCTCTGGCGCTCTCGGGCTTTCCGAGAGATTCGGCGAGTCACGCTTTCTCTCTCTCTCTCTCTCTCTCGTTCTCGCCTATACTCACGTATACGCGCTCTATACGGGGAAAGATCGATCGCAGCTCGCTGCGGTTGGCTAGAGCATTCAATATTCGGCGCGTCGCGCGCGAGAGCGAGCTGGATAGTTGGCGCGAGCTCGACTTTTCCTCGTGGTTGTGCGAGAGCTGAGAGTTGGTGGGATTTTTTTGGAGTGGATATATGCGGGTTTGGATGAGGATGCGTGTCCGAGTGTGGGATATTTAGAGTGTGGATGTGAGTGCGTTGGATTTGTGGTGTGCGTTGCAGTGGTTGATTGACCGGTGGCGACAGATGAAATGGAACGATTTTTACTGTCTGTCTTTGAGAAAGAGTGTACATGTAGGCCTGATGAATTTACAATGGTACATTTTACTAAAAAATTATTTAAGTTTGTAAAAAATAATTTTCAGAGCAAATTTTTGCAAGTTTCCAAATATTTATAATACGAAATAAAATTATACAATCCACTGACATACCTGTGTAAATTTATTGAGAAATCATGTGATTCGATCTCGCGAAAATAGAATGCCAGTACTGTTAGTAAACTCTGTGATTCTACTTATTGTTACAAATGTTTACCATCCTGTAAAAAACTATTCTGAGACATGATTCGTTTTTATAATCTATATTTATAAAATATTTTTATCACTTGGAATTGCAAGCATACGAGTAGTAGACTGCAACAAATTTTTCTGTTTTTCATGTCGCTGCCGGCCGATCTATAACTATAAATTTTAGTGTGAAACTTTTTGAATTTCAATTTTCTTATTATATAATGAAATATACTATAATAAATGTGCCATTGTAAAATTTATTTTGTAATTCATAAAACTATTATCCATGTATTATCCATACAATAACATGTGTCTTGAATACAATTTTACATCATAGATTTCTAACCATACATATCCTCAATAAACCACACGACAAAATTAAAAAAAAAATCTCGCTATTCAGAGCGTTACAACCTAGAAAACCACTCTCCAACCTCCACAAAAATCCCCCGCGCGAAAGCGGCCCAATCTCCACGTACTTCTGCTCTCTCGCGCTCTTATCTTCCTCCAACCCGCAAGCGAAAGCCGGGCTGCACTTGCACGCTCCAGACCCGCGCGACCATATCATTATGATTGCTCCCCCTCCCCTTCTGAGCTAGCCAAGCTGCATTCGCCTCGGCGCAAGAGAACGTGTTTCTCGCAAATACAGCGCGCGTTTTATACTTCCGCGGCGAACTTGTAAGTCGGGCCGCTCTGGGCTCTGATAAATCATCGCGCGGCCGTAGGTATAATCTCGGCTTCTCCTCTAAGAAAGAGCGAGCCGGCGCGCCAGCGCGAGAGGAAATTAAAGAGAAAGAGAGAAAGAGAAAGTTCGAGAGAGGGAGAGAGAGAGAGAGAGAAGAGCCGAGCTGTTTATTAACAAAATCTCCCGAGGAATGAAGAAAAGAGAGCGAGAAGGCTGCGGGAAAAATGAGGAATCGGAGAGAGAGAGGGAGGATGTGAGAGCGTGACCGTAGCCTGCAGTTTTTGCACCTTTGGATTCTGTTTGGTAAAATAAACGTTTTTGCTCGAGTCTGCGGTGTAATGAGATCGAAATAGGTATAATGATAATTTTGTGTGTAAGATCAGCTGGTTATTTCAAGGCTCGCGTCTGCGAGCTTCGATTAATTACAGGGAAAATTATATATTACTTTTTAAACGCCGTTAGACAAGACTCTACATACTCCATTCATATTATACATACGGTAAAAAAGAATACGCTCCCACTTATCCAAATTAAAAAGTAAAAATAGAAGCTAAAATGGAAGCATTAAAATGATTACATCTAGAGAGAGGCACGCTAATTTTATCTAACGGACATAACTAGCGTCCGTTTGATGTTTCGCGCGCGCGCGCGCGACTCCCGCGCGAGCCGCAAAATCCCCTATTCGATGAGTCGCGTGGCGTTTCAGCGAATCTTTCAGCGGCTCGTGTCAGAAATATGCGACGATCGCGCGCCGTAGCTCGCGCGCGGTAATTAACGTTAATTATCTCTCGTGTCAAGTTGACTCTTGTATGCTGGATTCACGGGCTGCGACATTTCTTCTTATTAAGTTATTTATTTTTTGTGTTTATGTTGTGTGTTTGGAATTATGAGTGTTTCCGTGTTTTTGATAAATGAATCTTCAAGTATTATAGTTGGGCTTGCGTTTGGTAATAATTTTCTTTGGAATATGATCGCTTTTATTAATTGATTATGATTAAATTGTAAAGGATTTTAACACAATTAATAATTTTTTGAAAGTAAAAAATATAAATCGAAAAAATACGTAATAAATAAAAAATCACAAGACTATTTGGACCTTTTATAATTACATAATACTTCACCAACGCAATTTTAGTTACGCAACTAAAAACAGCAGCTCAGTCAAACCCAACATTTATCCAAAAATGAAAAGGCCATCCTCTCCAAGCACCATAATACCACCTCCATCCTTTTTCCCATCCGCCAGAAACAAAAATCCACACGCACACAGAAACTCCAGCGCGCGCGTTTAGCCTCGCGCGGCGCACAATGCGAAATCCCTCGTCACGCGGCGATCAAAGAGCTCGCTCTCGCTCTTTCAGCTTCTATATACGCCGGCATTTTGCGGCTACCGCGCGCCGCCAGTGTATACACTCTGCCCTGCACTACTCGGCTTGCTATATACTCTAGCCTGCGTGTGTACGTAATTCCCTGCTCGCGAACTCTCTTGATCATTTCCGTTCGTTCACCTCACCGCGTGCGCGCACTCACGGCCTTTTCGCGCCGGCTGAGTGTGCATTATGCATGGGGATGTAGAGATTGCTGAGGTTTTGGTGGGGAGTTGGGCTGTTTTTGAGTTTCGAGAGGAGTGTGCTTTTAGCTGGGTTTTAAAAATTAATAAGGGTGAAGTGAGGAGGATAAGGCTTGATTTAACGAGGCAATTATGAATTTTAGGAGGAGAAGGGGGGATTGTAAAACGCGTTTTATGGTGTGATGGGATTTTATAGTTCTGTTTGGACCGGGTAAAGTTTTATTCCGTTTAAAGAGTCGGCGAGCATCGGAGCCACTCTATTAAGTAGATTCGATCAATGAATGTTCGTCCAAAGTTTTTCCGAGTTTTCTCGTTTTAATATTGGCAATATTATTCGATTACTATTCAGTAACAGTCAGATTACTTCTCTATTACCTTTAGCGAGAATAGTAATATTTTAATAAACAGATTAAACTTTCGCCATCTCTTAAACACTTTTACAAAAATTAAACAAAATACCCCGAACATCAACAATTCTAAAAACTAAAAAACCCCTAACATTGTAATTCCACTCCCAAGCCCCGAAAACTCATTCGAACTACCATTCCCCATCACAGCTCGGAAAACTTGTCATCACAGCCAGCTCTGTATACGTCCCGTTGCCGGGCGACTGCCTCTCGCGGCTTTCTCCCATCGCGCGCGTGAGAAGCTCGCTCGACTGCGAGGGCACACAGCCGCTAGCGGAGGGTTCCTAAGGAATGTCTGCGGGGTAATTAGCCGGCAGCTAAGAGCGCTGAAAGATTTTCTGCGGCTGCCGCAGCGAACTTGTGCCTCGGCCGGAAAATGTCAAGAGCTCGTAAAAAAGTCGCCCGCTCGTATTGATAATAAGGATGGCTTCGAGCACTCGGGAAATGTGGATGTTTAATTGAGTGCGCTGAGAGGGAAGGTTTTGTGAGGTAATGAACGGGTTTGTTGAGAGAGACGAAGGTGTGGTTTCTGAGCTGCGTGGATAAAAATCATGCGGGAGTTTTAGTAGTTGTGAAGGCGATTATTTTTGAAGAGTAATACTTCGCAATCATTCATCCTCGACACCTTGCCGGAGTTTATCTCTTTTGGTAAAAAAGTAGCTGAAGTGTATAATTTTTGAAGCCATAAATACTCAGCGCTCGCTTAAAGTTTCTTATATGCTGCAGTCATTAATTGCTTAAACCTGTAATTTTCCTCTCGACTTCGGTATTGCGAAACACTTGAAAGTAGGATAAAAAACAGATGCAAAATTAAGATTTCTAGAATTTCCTGTATTAATACATATTCATAGTATTCTATAACTGCTTTAAAAACTACTTTTTTTCTAAAATCAACTTCTACCCGCAAAAAACCTAATATCTTAATAACAGTAACTCAATAATTAGCAATTACGCAGTCCCCGAGATACACATCTATTTTAGCACCTGCTTGCGATCTCTCAGATTAGAAAATCCCCAGTGAAATTTAGTGAAAGCGAGAATTCGCGCTGCATGACCAATTAATTGTAACAGTTTAATTAAAGCACACGCGCATTTACTCCAGCCGTAAAAGATTGCACACTCGAACATTATTAAATCCCACGAACAATTAAAAAAGAAAATTTAATAAACGACAAGATTGTATCAACATTCTCTAACCCACCTACTTTATACTATCCCAACAATATTTCCTCTAATGAAAAATATCAAGACAGCTCTCATTCCCTCCCGACAATAAACCATCTCTTCCAGCGAGTCGTTCACCAGCTAAATCTGGACCTCTCCCTCTCTCCCCGCGCATATTGTCTTCTCCTCGCGAATTTTTACACCTACTTCTGTTTTACGAGTGACTAAAGCCGCGCGTCCCTACAGTCCCCGCTTCCGGCGCTCTCGCCTGGCTGCGCCTCCCGACATTTACATAAAATTATTATTAACGCGAGCCGCGCGCGGTTAGTTACGTTCCTGGCATCCTCGGCGCTTCTAGGACAGCCCCGCACCAGACGCTTATATATATTTTTCTCTTTCCTCCCCCTTTCTGTATATTCCGTCTACTTTTTTTTTCGTATGCGCGAGGGAGAGAGGTGAGAGCGTTTTCTTTCGGCGCCCGAGAGCGAAAGGAGGAGGGAGGGAAGGAAGAGAAAAGAGATGCAGGAGATATCCTGCCGATAGATTTTGATTAATGATTCGCGTCTGGCTTTATTTGGGGCTCGCGGTGTGTGCTCGGCCGATCGGACGAAACAAAAGGGAGGAAACAAGACAATTATTTTCTTGAAACTATTCCACTTTCTTAATTTGTTTCGTCAAAATTTTTTTTGCTCCCAGCGCAGAGGATATAATTAATTGCTCGCTATATTTTTGTGCTTGAGCCGTGCTGCTTTCAGGGATCGTTTCGTAATTTACAATGCCGAGGATGCGAGGAGTAAGATTTTAATTAATTTTTTTTTTTTTAGGTAAATAGTTTTTTGAGTTTTTTTGGTAGTGAATTTTTTTAAACAGGTTCAAAAGTAATATTATAAATATTATAGAAAAATATTGTTTGTTTAATAAAGTATTAATGTACTTGTAAAAACAATCGAAAAAATATCTTATTGTTGAGGTTTGATGTTTTGGTTTAAGATGTCAATAGGGCGACGTTGTCTGTTAGTGGACCGGCAGTTATAAAAAAGTATTCTAAATTAAACTATGTATTAATAATAAATGAAGAATAAATTTTTAAAATATTTAAAAGACGTTGCGTGGCAGTCACATAAGATATTTAGGGAATACTGCTGTAATATCCAATCAGGATAGACAGCGGTCTACTTAGAATAAATTAAAAGTTTTAAAAAATGAATAGTTATTCAATATATGAAACTATTAATTATTCAGTCATAAATATTTTTATAAAATCTTCGAAATAAATTTAAATATTATAATCGCAATCAATAATTTACAATCCCGCTCACATAAACCACAACCGCAAACGCTCCTCGCAACAAACCTTTTTTCCCTCTCATAGGAAGTGATTTTTTAAGAGCTTCTATTATTTTAAACGCACGGGGCCGCGACCGGAGGGGGATGCGTCTTTTTTTTACCGCCATAAGCTACCCTCCTCGCCACCCCAGAGCCAGACCATGGGTCGGAAATCGCAGGCAAAAAAAAAAGAAAGAAGGGAGAAGAGAGAGAGAGAGAGAGAGAGAGGGAAAGACGCTCGGGCAACCCCCAGCGGGCTTTTATAGCGGCCCATTTGGCGCGACAACGAGCGTGGAAACTTCTTTTAGTGTATATCGGCCGGCCGGATTCCGTATACGAAATGCCAGATTCCAGCAGGAGACGGTTATGGGGTTCCGGATTATCAATTTGTTATCCCTCGTGTTTATTATTTCTCGCCTGGATTTCGATGCATATGTGCGTGGGAGGACGAGTGCCAGCTGGGGAGTTTTTAGCTGCTTAGGGAACGAGGGTAATGAGTCGTTGCCTTTTTTGTAAATAAGACCAGTGTTTTGATTCTTATCGCGTAGATGCATATATTACGAGTGTAAGGAAGTAAATTTGGAAATTTTTAGAAGTTTTTTAAGCTTGTGATTCGTAAATGATTTTGAGGAGGATGTGAACGCCTCGGTTTTACTGACGTCAAGTTTCTTACGTGAAAAATGAAGTTTATCCTTTGAATATGTATATAGAAAACATTTTCTTTGAAACGGTTAAAACAAACTTGAAATCGAGGATTAGATCTTTTTAAAAATGACTTACACCTTGTACCTTTATTGCTTACGTAGAATTTTGGAAATTTCGTAATTGATAATCCAATAGCACAAAACGTTATTTACACGTATAAATAGTGAAAAAGACATTAATTTTCAGTACGATTTTTCATTTTGTCCCCAAGGTCGCCAGCGCCCGGCAAAAAGTGAGTCTTTCCACTGTATTTTTCAGCAGAGTGGACGAGAGCGAGCTCGTTATCCGGCTGAGCATCGAGCTGTCCACGATGATTTAGGCGACCGGACGCTGGATTTGGGTCCAGCCAACCAAGAACACGATAACTCGGTCTTTGCTCTCCGGGCGAAGCTCCGCAACCTTTTTTATCAGCCAATTTCAACTATCTACCGTCCCTTCGTCAAATCAAAATCAGCAGTTTTGCCGCTGCTCTCTCTCTCTTTACGTGTTCTGCCTTGCTTTATGTTGTTTTGGATTTTAGATTGATCGGTCTCGCCTTTTCCCAAAATAGATACCTTTTATATTTAATTTACTTGTAAAGTTTTAAATTTTAAATAATAATCATCTACTATGCACATATTGACAGGCTCCAATTTATAAAAGGAAATAGAAGCTGCTTAGTTTATTCCTTGACTAACTACGTTTAATACATCTCAATCAATAACCGATACGAGTAACCCAGCGCCTTCCACAATCAAAGAATTTAATTTTCAAAACACTATAAATCACCATCAATCCCAGCCGAATCCTTCAACAATATCAATCCTCCTCGAAAATCCCATTATATTCCCAATGCACCATAAAAACAGTCGCATCCCTCAGAACTCGAGCAAAACGCGTTCATGCCACTATACAGACTTTCAGCAAGAAGAAGCCAGCAGAGCAGAGCAGAGCAGCGGTGGCCACTTGGGCATCGCGGCGATAAGTGGTAATGAAGATTTCGGCCCGTCCCGCTTAGCAAACTACCCTTGTGTTTAATACGTAACCATCATTATGTCCCAAGATTAATTTCATCGGAAGCTACACGCTGTAAGGCGCGCCGGGGGAGCCGGCCTCTTATACATCAGCCGAGCCATCGAGGGTGACTCGACCAAACTCACGTCTCTGTGTGAGTGTGTGTGAACGTATTCGATCTTAGCAGTCTCTCTCTCTCTCTCTCCCTGGGCTAAGAAAGCGGACTTTGGGCGTCGCATCGTCCCCGGGGGATGCACAGGGATTAATTGACACATCGCGCGCGCGCGCGCGCGAGCCGGTGACTGATGAGGACGCGCGTCCGGAAAAACGACAGCCGAATCGCAGCTTTTTGCCAGACGCTAGGGGGCGCTCGAGAGATCGCGGGAGCGCGCGCTCGGGCGCAAATAACGCCGGCTTGATTAGAGAAACGTTATATTGAGGGCCGATGTGCGCGCCCTGCAGAGAGGAGGCATCGCGCGTTGACGTAACAGATTGGAATTTAATACGAGCCAGCCTGACACTCTATTTGGAGGGCGACGAGGCTGCTGCTGCTGCTGCTTCTTCGTTGGCAGGCGGAAAGGGCCGAAGGGTGGCGGCGAGGTGGCTTTTGCCGAATTTGCGTTTCTAATCATTTTTCGTAGCTTTTGGGAGGGGGTGGGAATTAATTTTCCATTAAGGTGGGGCCTTGGCTTGGCTGATTTTTGGCGGTGGAAAGTTCCGTTTTCGAGTTGATTGTTTAATGATTTGGCTTGGTTTAATTATGGATTTTCGAGAGAGAAGGTGGCTTATTTTTCGGTTGTTTAATAAGACTTCTAATTCAGCTTGTTCAAGCGTTGCCTGTTGATTTAATTGCTTTTTTAACTTCGTATAATATTTCAAATTAGCTATTGCAGAAACTGTTTTAAAACTTTTGTTTCATGGGTGTCCTTAGAACTAAGGTTATTCATTTCCACCAAAACTTGCGCTTCAGAACTCCCATCTCCACCAATCACACCCAATTGACCAAAAATCCACATATCCCACGCGCAGCATCAGCCCCACCATAAAACACTCGAATTGACCTAAACAAAAGAGCAGCAGTGTCCAGTTCCCGCATTCGCAAATCAAGGCCCGCCCGATAAGGCGTATACACGCAGCCAGAAGCGCGCAGGCAAGAGAGCGAAAGAGTGTGCGAAGCAAAAGAGAGAGAGAGAGAGAGAGACGGAGAAGCGAAGGGAGGAGGCGCATTCCGCGGTGAGTTATGGGCGCGGACTCTGCTCGACGCTCAATTTACAGATGATTCCGCGTGTTACCGCTCTCGCACGGCCGGCTCGGTTAACCTTCGTGCCAAACACTTAATCTTCCGCGGGCGGGCGGGACGGATTTGTAAGCGCGCGCGCGCGCGCACGAGCGAGATAGAGCGTTCGGACCGCGACCCTCGTGCCCCATAAACTTCCCCCCAGAGAGAGAGAGAGGCGCGAGATCTCTCCTATATACGCGCCCGCGCGCGCACGCTGAGAGAGAGAGAGGGAGGTCCGCTTCCAGATTTATGGGAGCTCGATGGCTCGACAATAGCCAACAAGTTGCCGGAAAACGATCGCCCGCCCGCCAATACGTCTATGAAGTGCCGATAGGAGGGCTGCTCAGAGAGCGTGTGTGGATAGAGAGAGAGCTGAGACAAAACGTCTCGTTTGCCGTTCAGCTCTCGAGTGTGGGATTTATGGACGAGGTAATAGGACGAGCTGCTTTGACTTTTACTCTGGGCTTCGATTGATGGATTTTTGGGAAGGAGATTTGCGAACTCTATAGTGTGGGATTGTCTCGGGATCGCTGATTTTTTTTTTTTTTTTTTGATGATAAAGATTTTTGTTTACCCAATGCAATACTAAATATATAAACACTTAATATAGCATAGCTCCTAACGAAGGCTAGTACATTTCGAAAATTGCCAGTTTTAATTTTATTATTTAGAGTTATTCGATAAATTAAATTTATTACGAATTCAAAATACTAAAAATACCTTCTGAATATTACGAATTATTATTATTATTTTTAAATCTTAGATAAATTTAAACCATTCAGACTGCTTATATATAAGTTGAAAATTGGTAGTTTTTGAATATTACATTTCCCAACTAAACCTAAAATTTAAGGTATTAAGTTATTAAGACAATTTAACAAATTTATTAAAGTCATATTTTAAAAACTCTAAATTTATTTTTGGAAAATTTCCATTTTTTTATAAAGCTGATAGTGAAATTTCTTCAATATTTTATCAACATACTTATCGTAAGACGTAAATGTTTTATTTACACATAGTACCAACTATTTAAAATTTATAAACCATGTTCTTAATTTGTGGTTTAAATTTATAATGAAGTTTTAAAGTTGAAAATTTATTTATATTACCTAAAACTATCAAAATAATTAAATAATCGATTTTCAATCAAACACTGACAGAAAGTTTCACTAAATAATAAATTTAATAGTGATCCTAAAATATAAAGTTTCAACAATTTTTATAGCTCGTTAAAGTAATGAAAGAAATTAAATTCTGTTTCTAAATAAAGAACTAATATATATTTAATTTTCATCCATAAATTTTGTGACTGTCTTACACGGTAATGCTTTTAAGTATGCACTTTTATATGAGCAATAATTAAGATAATGTATATTTGCCAATAAAACTAAAAATATTTTTATTTAAACAATTCTGACATTGAAAATATTATTTCTGTTTTTTTATTTTATTTTTAAACAGAAATTTTCACTTATTTCCTTCTAATTATAGCGTATTATCAAAATTTATATTTTTTCATATAGTTTTTAAATTTTTATTATTAGTAATATTATTTTATTATGGTACTCGAAATGTTACAAGAAAGTATAAGTAAACATTACAAAAACATTCATCACATGCAACAATAGTAATAGATAATACGGTTAATAACATTTATAATGACATGATTCATTATTTGCCATTAGAAATCTTATCAAACACGATCAAAGTTTAAGTTCGCACGGTTGATGTTATCCTAATTATGTAATGGCAACAGATGATTCATTTATGAAAGTACGATTGTTATACTAATCATTTTAAATTATAATAGAATTTGCTGTTTAATCAGAAACTAGTGTATTTTAAAATTTTTAAATCTCTTTACTATAAATTCTGAATAAACAAAATTAAATTTTTGAACAAAGTTTTCATTTTTAAAAATCAAATCCCTTTTACTTTTCTATAGTGAAAAATTCTATTAGAATATTAAAGCTTTACTGATCATTTGGTACACCTATTTTATTTATTCAATCATCAATATAAAAAAATATTATTCGGTACGCTGTGATTACTATAGAATAATAATATAATAATTATTTTAAAATAGAAGTTGGTGTTTTGCACGAAAACTTCCATTAGTTCCGGCAAGTAGATTTTAAAAAATTTTATGACACATATTTTTTCTTTTTTGGATTTGACAATTAATAACAGAGTTATAGCAATCTTAAAAATCCGTGTGACATCACGTTTGCTCACTACGTAGACATACTACAATAGTTTAAAAACAGTCGTGATGTCACGCGCACTTTAAACCTTTATACCTTTGCAAATAATTATCAAACAATTAAAAAAAAAAAAAAATACAAATCCAAAAATTTTTTAAAATCTTCAAACTGGTACTAATGGACTTTTACATAAAAAACGCTAATTAAATAAAAAATGCAAATCTTTGTAGTTCTCAGCAACTATAAGAGTTTAATATCCTATCAATGCGTGTATTTCAAACGATCATTCTATCTAAATTTCATTCCCATTTCACAAAAATATTGACACTACACCAATAAATTGTAAATTTCACATAACAGAATAGCTCTAGAAACCAGATCTCCCCCACAGACCATCCCGCGCACATGCCAAATTTCCAGCAGCCGTCCAAACTCCCCCATTCAATAAAAGTCATTACCGCAAAACGATAAAGCCTCGCAAGTCTGCGGAAACACGCCGTTAAGGCGACACGACATTAGTGAAAATTCCGGAAATCGCCGAAGGAAGCCGCCTCGGCTGCCGCCGTCGCTCGCCGACAATAATTCATCCGACGGCTCACGCGCCTCGTCCCCGTAGCCAAAGGGTGCATTTCCCGCCATATGCGCGCCATCTTTTCCAAAAACCGATTTTCACGGCACAACGATACATAACGGCGAGCCGGATAATTTGCGTGTCCGAGCGTCCCATTGAACTTTTATGAAGTGCGCGCCGTGTTTGCAAATGCCCGGCGAAACGTGCGGTTTTCCGGCTGGAGATGCACTGCAGATGTGTCAGGTTTAAAGGGCGCGAAGAGAGAGAGAGATGGACCGGGCGAGAAAGGAGTGGCAGTGAATTGTCATTAGCCGCTCGGGGAATCGGAGAGATGGGGCCACCCTGCGGAGGACCACAATGTGCTGGTGCGGAGAGGAGCAATATAAGCGGCCCGCCTGATGTAGTAAATGAAGCCGTCGCGAGGAGAGAGCCGACGTGCGCCGGCCCTCGATAACAATTGACTCAATAATGCCGATTTGCCACCGTCTTGGAGAGCGTTGGGTTCATTGTGTGGTGGACACGTGTGCGAACCCTTTTATTGATGGGAAAATTAACTGACTGTCTGTAGTTCGTAAAATTTTTGTTATTATGGATTTAAGTCAATATTGGGACATTTATGTAAAGTCTTATATTATATTCACTTGTGTGTAAAGTTCAAATATAAAACACGTTTTTTTCCAGTGAATGTACTAATTTGAATTTTTTTGACATAAAAAAAAAGGAAAATCATGTTTATCCAGCTCAAAGAATAACATGACAATGAAAATCCAATCCAATCTGACGTCTAAATATTTATTGAATACTATTAAAACGGCTTATGTCGGATTAACCGAACACTAATCCAAAAGTGTCTAAACACTAAGGCTAATCTTCTTAGATCTACTTAGTGCCTCCCTTGAGTGTAATACGATCTCCCAAAACAGACTTAAAATTTGATGACTTAGCTTGCAAATAAGTGTCGTAAAGAATTTGACGAGCCTTTATGTAGAAAATTAAGCAATTTCAGTTATTATTTATTAAGTCTGGTTATATTAATTGTTTCATTAGTAAACAAGCGATAAAAATTCAAAATGAACCGTCCTGAGTCAAGTAACATCCTTAGACACTTTCTGAAATATCGTTGTTATTTGCATTACAAATGCAGAACTATGTAAATAACTTGCTGCAGTAGTATTTAAATTTCCTAAAAATCAGAGCACTCTATGATTGATTACGTGCATATATCAAAAATGCAATGCAAAACGATTTTTTGTTGTTTTGTTCAAACTGACCACGATCCAACATGAATTATTGGATTGACTATTTCTGTTGTATTTTTAAAATAACAAAAATATATTCTTCCGATTTCTACAAGTTTAAAATTTGTAGTACAATGATTTTAAAAAGCTAATGAAGTAGTTTATGATATTAAAAATATTATAAAATTTATATAAAGGTTGAATGAATTGATTTCACGATTTTAAAGCCAATCCATTCGGACCTTATCAGAGATATCAGTAACGATCATTAGAAGCATATATAAAGAGAACATTATAAAATGTTAAATACAATTTTGTTTGAAATACAATTCATATATTAAATTTAATCCAATAACTAAACTTCATAATATTTTCAAATGCTCAATAATTTTCGCCCCTCAAACCGAGAATTGCATTATCAATTTCCGCTGTTTCAATTCGATTTCTTAAAAACTTAACATAAACGCATCAACCGATCTTCCTAGTCCGCAAAAAAGCATCAAAACTTCATTACCTTGCTGACTGCTCTTCCTCGTCGTCTTCTTCTCCTTCATCCACGGATACTCCGGCACGTTAACCCCGGAGCTGTCCTGAACCCCGTGTGGGTCCATCATCCCATGGTAACCCGGATGGTGGGCCCCGGGACTCATGGGTCCGCCGGGCGCCGATCCGGGCGAATGCTGAATCGGGCCGCCGCTGCCTTCGTTGCCCATCTGCGGCAGGGCCGTCATGAACTCGGCCATGGAGGGCTGGCTGGAGATGAAGCCGGTCTCCGCTGAGCCGAGCGGCTGGCCCACGGCGTCCATGGCCGACGGATGGGCCCCGTGCGGGGGCAGTACTGCACCGGCCCCGGCCCCCGCAGCCACCGAGGCCAGCCAGAAGCCACCGCCGCCGTCGGTAGCCAGGACGGCTGGCGGCGTCGGCGACCTCGTTTTCACGTCCTCCTCTTCCTTCGCGTAGC
Organism: Eupelmus urozonus; assembly: GCA_900480035.1. Classification (NCBI taxonomy): domain Eukaryota; kingdom Metazoa; phylum Arthropoda; class Insecta; order Hymenoptera; family Eupelmidae; genus Eupelmus; species Eupelmus urozonus. The sequence continues at coordinate 16,737 of UELX01001515.1, read as the reverse complement.
CACTGGCTTGATCGTGGACCAAGGGCTCAGGATAGTGTTGTTGAAGCTGGGCGTAATGGTAGGAGGAGGTGTACTCGTTGTTGTTGTGGTTGACGAGGCCGACGGCCAGCGGCTCCTTGCTGCTGCCCCGGTGGATGCCGCGCATCAAATTTTCGGATTGATGGTCTTCAGTGATGATTGGCTAGAGATGTCTCCAGCTTGTGGAATTGATTTTTTTTTTTAAACTGGGGATAGGTCTAGTTCAAAGTAGAGAACTCCTTAAGTTCGGATAGGTTATCGATAACACATATTTCACTATTGTAACTAACACTGCGTCGTTATTAATGCTACCACTGCGTTGTTAGTTTCTTTTTCATCTAGTTTGAGTCAGAGATTATAACGTGACATTATTCTTATAATTCATATAGTTTATGCAACTTCATCATCTAGAAATCGTTATCACAGCAAAACCGATTTTAACGCGAATGCACACACCACTACATTTGTTTCTAAACCCTGGTTCTCTTGACCGGTTCAAGGGACGATCTGCGCGTTTATTTGTTCAAAAGACGTACCAGACACTAATCACTTTTCACTTGGACAAATAATTCCGTACGCCGAAGAACTGTATTTAAAACCTTGCACAATTTTCATACTTTCACACCATCCTTCGCCAAAGCATCGCTCACCCTGCTTCCATCCAATCCTACCAGCGATCGCACTTGCACATTTCTCCAATCGTATCTCCAACCTCCTCAGAATCAGCAATCATCGTGGAAATCGTCCTCAAAATCAGCCTCGAACCAGCTCGCAATCCAGCAGTGGAACCCCGCGTGCGATAAGGCCGAGCGTCGAACCGATCGTCCGGAACCCTACGAGCGACGTACGCGAAATGAAGGAGAACCAGAAGCGCGCTGCAGTCCGCAGCGTCCGTGTGTGTGTGCGCGGCTGGCCGAGTGTGTCGCGCGCGCGCGAGAGCAGCACGCACACAGAAGAGCCGTTCTCTCTCGGTTGACAGAGAGAGGTCGGTTCGTATGGCGTGTCCCCGTTGTTACTACCGCTCTGTCTCTGTCTGCGGCGGGCGAACGCGCGCGAGAGAGAGAGAGAGAGCGAGCGCTCGATCCTCCTGCTGTTCGGCCGGGTCACGTGAGCTGCTGCGGCGGGCCAATGGGCGCGCGGTACCGTGTTCGGCCCTCCCGACTTCGTAGGCGGTGCGCGAGAGGGCTCGCAGAGAGCTCTGGATACGTACATCCGCGCGGCAGCGCTGCGTGCGGCCGACTCGCGCGGAGGAGAGAGAGAGGATCGCGCGGCAGCGATATGTAGGCAAGCGCGAGAGAGCGGCAGCGCGAGTGTGGGCGGGCCGACGCGGCCGATGCGCAGACAGAGAGAGCCGAGGAGCGGGCTTGTGGTGGGGGTTGGCTGTCACGTGCGAGGCCACGCGGTTCTCGGAGCAGCGCGGGTTTCTGGACGCTCTGTGGAGCGCTGAAGGTGCAGGGATAAGGCTATGTGGTTGTGGGTGTAGGTGCGTGATGCAGGTACGTGTGGTTATGGTTGTGTGTGTGTGGGTTATGTATAATTGGGAAAGTGAGCCGTGGAGAGAGAAAGAGAGAGAGCTTGAGAAAGGTCATGGAGAGAGGCTGGCTTCTTAGTGGCGGTTTTTATCATTAGGGTCATTGGTTTGTTGAAGGAGCTTTCGGGAGCTGTTGTTAGCATGTATGATGGTTGTACACAGAAAGAAGAATTTTTGGATAAATTACAATATTAGACAGTAAAACTGTCACACATTGCACTGAGAAACCCAAGATAGTAAAAATTACGAGTTAGTTGGTAAAAATTACCAACCTACTCAGTAAAACGATCACACGCTGTCAAAAGCAAAATTTTTACCAACTAGATTGATAAAAATTACGAGTTAGTTGGTAAAAATTATAAATCAGATTGGCAAGAATTACAAACCTAGTTGGTAAAAATTACGAATTAGTTGGTAATAATTTTGCTTTTGACAGTCTGTGATCGCTTTACTGAGTAGGTTGGTAATTTTTAACAACATAACTCGTAATTTTTACTTTCTTGGGTTTCTCAGTGTGGAAGAATTAAAAAAGTTACTATACTTTAAAGACAATTTTACTACAACATAAGAAAACTTTGTGATCCATCTTATAAAATTTACTATACTATTTTCTAATATTTCCTGTAAGATATTAAATATTTTAGATTTTCCCAGTTTTTAGCAACTTTACTGTTTACTATTGTAATTTTTCCAATTATTGTTTTCTCAGTGTAGTGAAAAAAATTGATAAGAGACTTATTTGGAGAAGAATTTTTTAAGTATGCTGATAAATACTGGCAGTTTTATATAAATGTAAATTATTTTCTATAAGAGAATTCAAATTATCAACTACATTATAAAGATTGTAATTACGATATGAACTCTGGGGAAGCGTTAACGATATTCTAGCTAGAAATTAACTAGACCCATTAAAAATTAGTTAAAAGTTCGATAACCAAAGCGACATTTTTAACAGGTTTCTAGATGGAAACCTGCTTATATAAAAACTTTTTTTAATATTCATATAATATATAATAGTCTTTCACGATTCTGTCTGATAATAATACATTATTGTCTTTGATGCCAACCATCCCTACCGACTTATACTTTGAATTTCGCTCCCACAATAATGAAAAATAAAATCCCCAACCAAAACCCAAACACACATCCGCAAATTCTAAAATAAACGCTGACCTCCATCTCTTGTAAAATTCTCCTCGCGAAATACGCAAATTTCTCGGCAGCAGCAGCAGCACGGCTAGCCATTTTTCAACGGAAAGCAATTTTCCGGGCTTGCCGGTTATTTTTTCCTAAAAAGAAGCGCGGCATTTTTCCCTCTCCCGCCGCTGTCTCCGCCCATCGAAACTAATATTTAAAACAGCCGTCGTGCCCGCGCTTCAGAATCGACGCGCCGACGTTAACGGTCGAAGGCAGCTCGCTCGCGGGCGCCGGCTGCTCTGTGCCTGTGTGTGTGTCTATGTGCGTTAGCGGAGAGCGAGTGGCAGAAGCGGCAGAACGCTTTCGATGACAGATTACCCTGATCCGCTTTGTGGCGAAGCTCTCATTTGGACAGGCGATTTGATTGAAAAGTTCAGCGAGACGACGGCGGAAGAGTGAAAAAAAATATTCTACATTCGTGATGCTACCCTCATGAGTCGATTCTTCTTGCGAGCGTTGAACCTGGAGCGCACGGGATTGTGCAAAACACTTTTTGGCTTGGCTGGGTTATCCATTACAGTGGGCTGTTACACTTTAACGCTGTCGTAGTCGGCTTGGAGTTGACGTAGTGTATATTTTAAAGCCGGCTTTGTGCGCATCTAATTTGCTGTCTTTGTAGTGCTTTTTTTTTAGTTGACGTTGCGACTAACTGAATGTGTGATGGGAAAATTGGAATATTAATCGAAAGAATAATAGGTACATACAAGTTTTAAAACTCATTTCAAAGCATAATTTTAATAAAAACTTTTTAAAGTATTGTAGCCCTATAAAGCTGTATGAAAACTCTAGAGAATTAAGTTGAAAGATTACAGCTCAATATAAAATATGCGTTTAAAAGACTCGACTAAAGATCCCTTAAACCGAACGATTCACTTAGTCAAAATATTCAGCAAACATCCAAAATTTGATCGATATGTAGGGCCGCATGCATAACTAAGCCGTAGCAACACCTATATAAGAGAGCGCCTAATCCAATTACAAAGAGATCCCTCTCTCCGCAGCGGCGCCCGGAATCCCGGGGCTATTATTTAAAAAAGATGCATTTTCATTCTGATTACGCTTAGCCGAAGCGAGCGCTCTGGATACACTATATATTGGGGGAGATCCGGCTCGGAAACTCGCGGGGATGCTGCATAGCGCGAGCGTGCTGGAGTGGGGGTAGAGCTAGGGGGCGCGGGCGGGCCAAGTGCCACATCTGCCGCCAGAGATTTAACTATACATTACAGACACACGATATGTCAAAGTCCTATACTTCATATCGACTCTGCCATTTATTAAAAGTTTCATCGCTCGTGCCTCGGCGAACGCGAGCGCCACTTGCCCTCCCGGCATATATATACCCTACTTTTTCTTCTCCAGAAGAATCTCGGAGGAGGGCGCGCAACTTGCGCGCCCGGGACTCTGACTTTCCGCGCGAGAATTCGCAAAAATGGAATCAAGACCGGGGCGAGACTCTCCGATGAGTTTTGCGAGCTTTCGAGGTTATCTGGAGGTGGGTTGCTCGATTTTTCTTAAGTTTCTGAATGTGTATTTCGCTCGCTGGTTTTAATTTTCTAGTTTCCTGTTTTTCGAAATTACATTGTTTTTTTTTTTTGCTTTTTGTTGGAATTCTGCATTTGAGATAAATTGTTACGAGTTCTAAATTCAGAACAAACACTGTGAATAAAAGTTATATTAAAATTTTCGGCTGCCGTTTCTTTATAAAACTTTTACCCCAGAGATCAAACTTTATCAAAAAGTTTTCACAAGAGCAAACGCCTCCCATTAATTTATTTCGAAGCACAATAAAGAACTTAAAGTAATCCAATAAATGCGCCGATATACTCCACGGGTGCTTCCAAGAAAAAGAGACTCGATCGTTTCTAATGAAAATCAAACAAAAAAAGGCAGCCGCGCAGCATAATCAATAAGTCAAGCGTCGCGGCATCAAGTGTACACTTTGTACATACTTTAGCGAGGGGGTAAAGAGGGCGTAAATTTCCCTTCCCCGGCCCCTCTTTTTTTTCGTCTCCTTCCCCCCGCGCGTGACGAGGCCGTTGTGTTTTTTTTTATCCTACGGCAGTCCTTCTCTCTATATATAACCTTCTTACCTTCCTCCGCAGCCGCAGCCGCCGATTGCGAAATGAAGTTTTATATTAAGCTTCGAGTTCTCTCTTCTTTGCTGCTCCCGCTCCAGTCGCTCGTCCTCGGGAATCTCGCTCCTTATCCCCGCCCATTTAGCCGAACCCACCCTACGGACTCTTCTGCTTCTTTCTTTTTCTTCTTCTCTTCGTTTTCGTCGTCTTCTTCTTCTTCTTCTGTTTCCTCGATCTCTCCGCGCCACGCTGCTGCACCCTACGTAGTTTTTTCTCTTCCTCTTACAGCGCGGGCTGTCTCTCTCTCTCTTTTTCTTTTCTAGATTTTTCTGCTTTCTTTGTTTGTACTATTTGACTTTCTTTTATAATGGTAACCCAAGATGTTTGCTTACAATTCTGTGGAGTATCAAAATAACTGCTTCATACCATTTTTTGGAAAGTCGAGTTTGCACTGTCTTTTATGTCAAATTGATATATATAGTTATTGGAAGGTTTTTATATCACACCAGATCGAAGCATATAAATTTTTTTAGAGCATATAATGTACATCTAAGCAAGCATATAATCATTTTTCAAATTTTTCTTGTAAGTTAATTATTGTAATCTAAATAAATATAGTTTTAAAATATGAAATCATTAAATTCACTAAATCACGACAAATAGTAAAACAAATAATTTAATTTAAACTACAATTTTTTTTATGTAAGAAATGAAAAGATCAATGTAAAGAGCAGGAGATGATAAGTCCACTCTTGATGCAGTTTCGAACTTTTAGTATAACTCGTACGTTTTACTAGTTTGAAGCAACAGAAAAGAAAGAATCTGAAAGTTATGGTCTTGATTATACTCGAATTTAGTACCGCAATGAACTGCTAGTAAAATTATTATAGAATTAAATTTAAATTATTAAATTATTAAAATAGTAAAATTATTATTAAATTAGATTTTCCTCAATACCATGTGTAGGTTTAAACAATAAAAAGTTAATTTCTTGAAAACATTAGAAATAGATAAATCATTACATAAACATTTAAGTATAAGCAGTATTTATTTCTATTTGACTGAATGAAATATTATTTCTTAGAAACTTATATAAAAGTGTATGTATATTGAACATATTTTTATATTATTTATAGCTTTGTCATTTTTAAAATTGTATAGTTTAGTTTTTACTAATTCCATTAATTTTAAATGAATAATAAATTACAAATATTTTTCTCTTTTATTTATATTGCAGATAATTCAATTTTATTGTTTGTAACTTTAACAATAATTCATTTATTAAATTTTGCAAGCGCTACTTTATTGCGCTTTACTTGCACTACATTACTTCTAACAAATAGTACCATTAGTTTTACTTCTGCACCTAAAAACTTTTTGGAATAATGGTAGAATGGTCCGCTGTTTGGCGCGAGAGCCAATTCTGAAAATTTTAACCGCATACAAGTCATTCGGAAAATACTACCTACCTAAAAACTATGTAATCATTTTACTGAATAAATGAATATTTCTTCCTGTGCTCCCCTCATTTCATTTTTTGCATCTTTCATTTTTCTAAATAGAATATATAATAATTAAAAAACAGAGCTTATGAAAAAGAAAGTTATAATATATGTTCGTGTACCATTGTAATCTCATAACATAAAATTCAAAATTTGATTTTGATGATGGAATTCAGAACCTTAAGCCATAACAACTGCTCGACAAGAAAAATTGGTATAGTCGTAACATAAAATAATCCAAAGAAATAAAGTTTTATCATCGCTCCACACCCTCTCGGCCAGCACATCAAGCCATCTTCTTTCACCATCCTTCCGTCCCATCCTCGTCCTCGTCTTAGCCTCCTCCTTCATATCTACGCACCGATAGATCGTTACGTAGTTGTTTGCATATATATTGACATCGGCAGAGCGCGCGCACTCCGCAGACAATATACAGCACATCCAGGGGGCGTGCAGGTAGCGCGGCTGCCATTCATGGATTTCGAATTGCCTTTTGAGTAGGTCGCAGAGGCGCAAGTCGTTACGAGCTCCCCACCCTCGGCTGTGTTTACGTATTATACGTATTTGATACACACAGGCGCGACGCAAAAGCGCATAACACTTTATCTCGCGTTCTTTAATATATTTTTCGCGAGGAGGGACTGCTGCTGTGACGCGCTGAGAGTGACATCTGCCGGGATGACTCGTGTTATGGTTGGACTTTTTCGCTTTGACTTATTGCTCGTCGAGGAGGTTTAATTCTTTTTGTCGGGGAGGAAGAGAGTTGTGGGGTTTTGAGATGAATTGGGGTCATGGGATTTTTGCATATACATTTCTTCTGGCGCGCCCTTTAACTTTTGTGTTTGTTTTATTAAAAGCGGGAGTCGGAGAAATTGCGCGGAAGGAAAATGCAGTTTTTTGATTTACAAGGGTTGTTGTGGCTGGAACGAATCTTTATAAAAGTGAGAGAAATAACAGCTGGATCGTCTTGTGCGGGAATAAATACTAGTAAAAGTGCGAAAATACAAATATTTTAATAAATTAATCCTTTCATATCTAACCGTAGGTTTTAATGAACATTTCAATATACAAATTTTGAAATACTCAGAAAATATTTTTAATGATTTAAAATTTATTGTAAGCTGCTGAATGATTTCATTGGATACAATATCCACTACACTGAGAGAAGAATCTTTAGAAAAATTATAATACTGGTCAGTAAAGTTGCTGCATACTGAAAATTTGAATAAACTATACTATACTTTACAGGAAATATTAATATAAGTGTAGACAAATTTACGATCCGTCTTCTAAAATTTTTAACTTTACTGTTCAACACTGTAATTTTTCAAAGGTTTTTCTGCGTAAAAAATTATATAAATGTTTTTGATCGCATGGCATTTGTAGGAAAAGAGAACAAAATTTTATGACACACAAAAATTTTTTATCTTTAAGATGGCTAAATGCAGTTTCGTATGAATTTACATTGCAAAAGTGTAATATAGCTACTGAAATATCGTTTTGTATATTCAATAATTAGTTAAAAATTTAAAACCTAAACATGGTATAAATCTATTAACTTAGAATAATGTAAAACAAATATTCTAAAACAAACAGCGACTCACAGATCTCAATTTCAAAACTGACAATTTAATAAGCCATCTCCCAAAACTCTCCAATAATATTTACGTTAGACATCCACATAAAAGTTTCAACTCGCCGAATCCCACATTCGTTAAACATCTCAAATCGGCAAGTTTTTAAAGCCCGCGCTCGAGCTCTCGGCGAGACATCCGTCTCCTTAACCAGGCGACGAAGCAATTAAAAATAAACCATCTTTCATCGCCGTTTTAACGTGGCACGCGGTTCTCCCTCTGTCTCTCCCTGCCTCGGGACTGTCAATCAACGCATCAGCCAAAACGATTCTCCGTCTCGGTCTCCGTCTAGAAGCCGCGCTTGGCAGCCCTGTCGCAAGTTTTTCCCGCCTCGCGTCGCGTCCTCCTTCGCAGAGACGTCCGGGTGAAAGCGAACTCGTTAGAGGTCCGAGTCAAATTCTTCCCTTTCTGTCCCCGACCTTTCTTTTTCCGACTCTTCTTCTTCTTCTTTCCGCTGTCTCTCGCGTCGCGCTCCTGCACATGGGCTTCGGCAGAGAGAAAAAAAGCAGCGGAGTCACGGCTCTAGTGCGACATTGTCGGCACACATGGAATGCACGAGTATATACCGCCGCTAGCGTCGCTATTGTGCGGAGAGCGACGGGTTAGGAAGATTGATTTTCAAATTTCTCAGAGCGTTTAATGAGCTTGTTCTCGGGGCCACTGGGCCGCTGCTCTGCGCCTTCGTTAGCTACTACTATTTTGCTGTTTTCGGATGTGTCGCTGCTTGTGCTTAATGACAGTTGCGCTCGCTGCCTGAACGGATATTGTTTTTAAGGCTTTAATTGATAGTAAGCTTATTATAAGGTTTTTTGAATTTTATTATCAGTTCTTATTACGAGGTATTAAAAGTGTATGAATGATTGATTGTACATTTTAATAACGGTATACGAGTTCTTAAACCTCAACTTTTTCTATTACCATTTTTTCTAACAAGATAGAAGACGATAATGCAGCCCGTATCCTAAGCAAACTCAAATCCGATATCATCCGATAGATGCACCGAAAAAAAAAACGAAAAAAAAAACCCAATAATTATGTCAAAAAATCCTCTGGCGAGCCTGACGATCAATCAAAACACAAGGCATTAATTAACGATATTGCCGGAGCAGCGAGAAAAAAGGCGCGCAGTGAAACGCGCAGTAATATCCGTGAAAATTTTCGTTTCCACCCGTCGGCCGGCGCATCCCCCCCTCGTTATGTGCCGCGTCATCCGACAAAAATGATTCGAGCTTCCGGACAGACACCCACGCGCGCTCGAAAGAAAAGCCGGGAGGGGCAGGGAGAGAGCGAAGAAGCTGCGGGGAAGAATCCTGCGTATATACAGCGGGCATTTCTTGCGGATATATACTCGGAGAAGGGAGCGAGAGAGCCGGGAGGCTGAGGTTTTAATTAAGCATTTCGCCGGGCGGATGATATCGCAGGCCAGATGCTCGCTCTCTTACCTTTTGCGATCTGGCCTACTTGGCTGGCTCGTTGTGTGTGTTTTCCTCCTTAGAAGAGTAGTTTTCGAGGGCGGCTCCGAGGAGCTTTAATTATGTATGTATAATTAGCTTGTATCGCGCTGGCTTTCTATTTTGCTGGCTAGGCTCGGAGTGTATACGTTAAGGAGGCGGCTCGGGGTTGGATTGAATAAGTAATGGGACGGATCGATGATTCAATTGTGCAGGAGGCGGAGGCTATTGTTGCTAGTTTGCAATTAGCGGGGAGAAACGGGGGATTAAAATTTCTTGAATAATTGAGCGAATTGTGTGGGATATGTCAATGGTGAGCTTGGAATTGTCATGAGAAACTCTTGGGCTTATGACGAAAAATTGTGTCTACGATTCTAGGTATCAAAAAAGTTATCGTACAGTTAGTTTCGGATGGTAAAAACACTGACGAGTGATTAAAACAGTACATTGTATAATCGTGCCGCTTTCCGGCGAATAGAAAAAGTTACACTCATCAATAACAATAACAAGACACCGCCACCTCTTTACACACTTTCGAACGTCCCAGCAAAAAAGCTCGCTCTATTAAAACCTTCTCGTCCATTCCTCTCTTCTATCAATCCCCCTCCACCTATATCTCGAACAAAAATAGAGCAATTCCAGCCGCTTACACCCGCTCTTTGTTTCGCTCGCAGAGCACCAGAGGCGTTTTTCCCTCGGGATAGCTCTTGCGTCTCTCCAGAGGAGCAGCCGTAACGAATCTCTCTACGCAGCGCCAGAAAACTTGCAGTCGGCTGCAAATTGCCCCGGTATAAGTGGGCCGCATTAATCTTTGGTTTTGGCCTCAACAGGCAGCTCGCATTGTTCGCTTCTTTCCGCGCCTCTTTGACAATTTCGCAAGCGGGCGCCAAGCCTTTTGCCGACTGACCGCGTCCTTCAAGCTTGAGGGGGAGGTTCTGGCAAGGTAATGGGAATACCGTGTAGCCCTCAGGAATTCGGTGCCGGAGCTTTCGCCCTTTTCTCCTCCTTCCACTTCTTCTTCTTCTGCTTCTGCTCTTTGTCTGATTAAATAAATTGGGAGCGATTAGGTGGAAGGTGTCGCGGGAAGGAGATCAGACCAAGAGACGTCAAGGTTTATTTAAAAAGTTTTTTTCATCATAGGTAGGGATGTGCGGGAGTTGGATTTCGTAAGGTGAGGTCTGGTATTGAGGTTCTGTGCGGGTAAACATGTTTTTAGATTGGGATAGTTTTGGAATGGTTTTATAGATTAAGTTTTATCTCTTTCAATTTTAGAAGATGTGATTTTTGAAATGAATTTAATCTAGGCGTTGTTGATCAAGAAAATACTCAACGAAGAAAGTAATTCATAATAATTTAAGATATTCCAGAGAGTAGACCGACCAAAACTTCATTTACAAACCTCGCTACTGTACTATGCTCCGCGTTCATAAACATTCCCTAACGATCCCGCAAAAACTAGCGATCGCCAACCACACACATATCGAAAAGTTATGCTAATAACGCTCGCGGAATAACCACAAGGTGGCGGGAAGCTGTTTCTCTCTCTGCTTCTCCGTCTCCGCGACATACGACGTCGTTAAGTGTACAGCCTCAGTCTAATGTCAGAAGCGCGCCGACCGCACTTTGTGATGCCGCATCGCCGAGGCGAGGAGCCGCCCCCCGGAAATGTGGCTGCTAAGCTTACCTGGGAGCGCCGAGCGAAATGACAGCTTCGCCTATGAGAAATTGGAGCCGGGAGGATTTCGTGTAATGCGAGAGTTTCTACGCTGGGTATGGAGGGGAGTAGTGGTGGGATTATTGGTTTACGTAATTTAGCGGCCTTGGTAAGGTTTGGTGAAGGTGTTGCTTGATTGGGTTATAAATGGTTTTTTCTACCGTTTTGGTTTCAAGGTTTGAGGGTGTTATGGAAGTGAAATCATTTTGTTTTACCTGAACGTAACTATTAGCTAGATTTTTGTTGTAGTGTTTCTTTTTTAATAATAGTAGCGTTTCTGTGATTCTTTCGTATACATTAAAAAATTGAACAGTGATAAAATCTATCAGAAAAAAAGCAACCCAGTAAACTGTAAAATTCAATCAAACCGTCACGACTTTTTCACTCGCTCTTAGCGCATCCCTTATTAACCAACCAAAAAGCCATCTATACTCAAACCCCGCGCTTATTTCCAAACCAAGCCAAAAAAGTCTTTCCCGAAAAACACCAACACCTCAACACACCTCAAACATCCCCACATTATCGATCAATCGGAAGTCCAGTCATCGGGCGCGCATCCCCCGGCGGTAATATGAAGTCGCGTAGTCCGAGCAAACGCTTCGCGATAACTGACTTGCAGGCGCGCCGATGACTCGGCAGTTATCAAAGGACGAGCGCACGTGTTTACCGGCTGCGCGGCCGTCTATACGTATATACGTATATACGTGCGGTCTAAGCGTGATACGCGGGAAATTTTCTCAGAGCGGCGCGATCGCGTCCCCTGCGCTGCTGAGAATCCATTTATCTGTCTCGAGGAGCGGGATTACTCTGCGCTAACATCACTATTATCGCTCGGATTTATCGATCCGCGCTTTTACGCGCCGAAGGCGACGAGAGACAGACAGTTGCTGAATTGCTTGTCTTCCCTGCGCGCGGTGCCTGGATGTAGATGAAAAACGGACCTGCGAGAGAATGAGCTGATATGGTTTCTTGCCGGTTTGGTGTTGGGGATTTTGGCTGTTTGTGTTTGGTAGAATGAGATTACATATTTTTACAAGGTTATAAGGTGATTGTTTAATGTTTAAATTTGCATTTTATTTGAAAAAAAAATTAACATTTTATATTCGTAAATTCAAAAATTAGTAAGGTTACACCATAATTTCGTTTAAATTCGTCCATTACGCACGTAATCGCAGGTATAAAAGCTGTATGTAGAAATCCTCCGACGTGTTTAATTTCCTCCGGGATAATGAGAGTGGCGTTCGTCAAAGTCGTCCGCGGCAGCGGAGATGTATACAAGGAGTGCCGGAAGTCTACGCCCAGACTGGCTCCTTCCAAGATATCCAAAGATGTCGGCGATGAGTTTTTGGAATTAAAAACACTCTTCTAATTGGCCCCGGAGCTTTTTTTGCCGCGGCAACCTGCAACACGGCACGAGGCCGATCGGTTATTTCAAATTATGTAATGGCGCACAAATATAGATGAAACTTTAATTGTAGGATGCGATGGCCCAGAGGTGATTTGTTAAATTAACAAGAGAATTTCTTGGTAATGTAGGCATCGTTTTCTTTTGTTTAGAAAAAGTAGGAAAGACCAAAGATTTTTTTTTGGCGCTCGTGGGATTAAGACTGCTATGGGTCGTAATTATAGTGTTAAGGTGGTTTCGAAATAAAAAGTTGGATTTTCTCTTGGGTGCACTGGATACTGTTATTGTGTTTGCGCAACGCTCTTTTTAATTAAAGACTTTATGAAGAAAATTCCAGGCTTTTCATTTTGAACAAAATAATTTTTTCAATTATCCTGGAAATTGTTAAGTATTCACAACTAAATAAAATATTATTTTTGTTGATTTATACTTTAGATTAAAAGTATTATAAGAACGGCAAAAATATGAAAATAAAAAAGAAAATACTTGAAATATCCGCATAACTTTAATTTAAAAAATTCTCCGAATGCCATTTTTCCTTATCAAACGCCTCGGAAATTCCTTCATTGGAATATTATTATGATTATCGTTCGATCCGGCGCGCGAGCCGAGCCAGGAAGTCCCAGTTTTCATCTTGCACTCCTTCCTCCCTCTCTCTCACTCCTTTCGGGCTCGGCCAACAAAAGAGCGCTAATTACGATTCTTTTATGAATTGATTTAGTCGGGCTCGGGAGCCGGTAGTCGCGCGAGCGAGACCCGCCGCCGCGCCACTAAACATCGTACATTGTCTGCGAATTAACCGACTATTAGGCTAAAGGATAATGGCGGTCTTTTATATCCTTTGCGCCCGCAAAGCTTTTCACCGGCTTTTCCCGCCGCTCCGGGAGTTTCTAGGCCCATTGTAGCGATTTCACGGGGGCGCGCGGCTTCATTTTTTCTAATTTATACAATTTGGGGGAGTGGGCTGTGACTTGTGGAAATTCAGAGTGATTTTTATTCTTTGCTTTTAGAATGTGTGCTGCAAGGCTTTACGGTGTTGATGATTTATTTAAATAAAATTTTTAATTTTAAATGAATAGTTGTGGATTTGTGCATTTTTTGTTGATTATTAATTGTTTCTGCAATGAGTGACGGTAGATTTTTAAGGAAAATTGTCAGCGCCTATTTAAGTTAAAGGATAGAAAGGCAGGAAAGAATAGAAAGGCAATTGAGCCGGCTCCGTGCTTGAGGATTCCATTTAAATCTGGCGGATATTTTTTGCGGCAGTTACCCGATCCGCGAAGGGATTTAGCTACAAAGGCTAAGGTATTACCTTTAAATTTAGTACACGAGCGATTTTCTCTGCAGTCGCTTTAGGATATGGATGAGACAATATAGACTCACCTCCAGTCTAAGTCCTCTAAATTTGCCGCTGGGAAAGAGTAGAAAAGAATTTCACGAAATAAACACGATCCGACAAAAAGTAACTTCAAAACATTATCAATCCCAAGGATGCTTATAATTCCGAAAACAAAGAATAACCCTGCTTCTTTAAGCACAGGTAGAGCATTTCAAAAGCCAGCGAAAAAGCTCTCCCTCTGCCTCGCAGCCATATCATTCTCCCTCTCCCTCCCCTAATTACAAAGCGCGTAATAGAAGATCTTGTCGCGGCTGGCTCGCAGTCCCTTATTAAAAAGGAAAACCGAGATCGCCGGCAACAAAAATAAAAGCCCAAGCCTCAGCAGCAGCTTAAAATATTCCTCGCGGGCTTCCTCCCTTTCTCGTATTCCTAGCGTCCTTCTCTCTCTCTCTCTCTCTCTCTCTCTTTCTCTGTGCGGCCGATGGGCCGTGCGCACGCGAAGCGGCACTTAGCGATCGGCATAGACGGCATCGGGCTTTATCGGGCTCTCGGTCTCGTGTGTTGTCACGTGAGCCGCGGGGGGAGAATTCAAAGTAGCCGCGGTCCGATTGGCCCGATCGGCCGGAGCGAGCGAGAGAGAAAGAGCGTGTCGTGTTGGACTGGCACACGCCCACGGCCGTCACGCGAGAAAAGGGCCGCTCTCTCGCTTCGTTGGGCCTGTGAAGGGAAGAGAGAGAGAGAGAGAGAGAGAAAGAGAGAGAGATTTTGTGAGGGAAGGTTTGAAAAAGTGGCTGGGTTGTTTTCTGGGCTTGTTTTTTGTTTGAGCTGGGGAACGGGGAGGTGAAAGTTGGAGATCATGCTTATGCAGGTGGAGGTTGAGTGATAGGAGAGTGCATGGAACGGCTGTTAGAAATTTTTGTGTTTTTATACGGAAATATTACTGGGTGCTTTGTTGGTATTTTATAGCTATAACAAATCTTCATTTATTCATCAAATATTTTATTTTTATTATCAATTGTTGAATTATTCACAATTTCTCAGAAAAAACTGATTGCAAACCCAATACCTAAAGAAAAGGACCAGACAACTTACGTAACTTACGTACCGATTGCAAACCTAATACCTAAAGAAAAGGACCAGACAACTTACGTAACTTACGTACCGATTGCAAACCCAATACCTAAACAAAAGGACCAGACAACTTACGTAACTTTATCTAACAAACATCTATTATACTTCCAGCTTTTAATAATCATTCACTCGTACTTATAAATTTGATATCTTTACATTTCACAATTATAATACTTCCTTCCATAAGAAAGCACCCAATACGAAACACCAAACACTTCCTAAAGTAATCCGCGATCTCTACACTCGCACATAGCAAACGCACACGCGAATCATCCTCATAAAAAATCCACCCAACTGTTAATCCCAGTCCTCTCAACACATTTCTCAGAACTTCTCCATTATGCCTTAACGATCCTAAACGCGCAGTCTTGCACCGCGCTTACAATATCCTCCACTACTCTGCCGTATAATACAACAAATTACGAAGCATTACAGTCTCTCTCTCTCTCTCGGCGCACGCACGCACAATCCGATCCATCTAATTATGAAAATCCAAGCACCGTCATTATCCACCGCTTATCGCAGCCGAGCGATCTCCACGCGAGTTCCTTTATTTTTTTGGAATAAGCATCGACGAAAAGGTCTAGAGCCGCGACGACGCTTAATTACGCACGCGACGTGGATAGGAAGGGCTGCGAAACTTGCGGGGCAGATCTAGATTATTGGGGTTTGATGACATGCGCATGCCACTTCGCGTTATACAATCGCTCCGAAATCTGCATCCTGCCTCTATGTGTTCTTTTCAGTGGTTTTGTGGGTGTAATTATGTAATGCATGCGCTACTGTAGGTTGGTTTGTGATTCAAGGTGGATGGTGATCTGTGCTCGGGTTGGATGAAAGGTGAGTACTGATGCTTTTTAAAAGGCAGAAGTGTGCGTTGTAAGAGAGTGAATTTCATTTGTGATTTGAAAGTTTTTAAAAAGTTTTATGTTTCATATTTATATTTCATTTATATTTCATTTGTGATTTGAAAGTTTTAAAAAAATGTATGTAAGATATTGTAAATGTTGCATTTTTAGGATTGATTTTGAATTCCAGCTTTAAAAATACCATTTATAGAGTGTGGGGAAAAGTTTAGGACAAGCCTGCTCTGTTTTATCTAAATCTGAAAAATATAAACCTATTATACTTATTACAGTAGCTATAAACTGACTTTCGCTAAAAGTTTACAAGACTTTATATATTTCGTCAAAACTTTACTAAATACAGACTTATTTTATACTTAGGTCCTAGATAAAAAAAAATGAATAACTGTAAAATAAAAATCAAGTTTGTAGTAGTGACGGAATTGCAATATAAAACATTTTCAAAGACGATGATTTCCATCTTCTATCCTTTGCATACACTCTAAACTCAAAAGTGCGAAATAGTAGTTTAACACCTACATTTTAATCTTTATAAAGTTTAAAATGTATAGATATTACAGCAACATAACCATTATTATTATATAGAAGAATATAACACAAATCTATAATAATATTGTTAAAATACTAGTAAGATATTGCCATGTATTATTGTAGCAAAATGGCACTAATGTTTTAGCAGGTATTATACAAAATACTGCATAAATATGGTATCAACATTGTATTAATATTGCAGTATTCTTTTAATGTTGTAACAATGTTATATTAATATTCTTATAATATTCTAACAATATTGTATTAATATTCTTTCAATGTTGCAAGAATACTGTGTTAATATTCTTTTAATATTGTAGCAGTATTGTATTGATATTCTTCA
>UELX01001514.1:0-42641 GCA_900480035.1 Eupelmus urozonus | reverse complement strand
ATAAAATATTTTAATTTTAAATCCTATTTAATATTTTATCTGTTATGAACCGTTTTAAAAATTTATAATAATAAATCCAACTCGTCAATGATTCTCTATGTAATCATTTGTCCAACGTTATTAGACATTACGAAATCATGGATTAACTATTAATAACCAATGTAAGTAATAAGCAGTAACCAACTGACTCGCTACTAGTAAATATTCTTTTGCCCGTATCTAAATCCACTCTGGATTAATTATTAACACGCGGTACTATCTACAAAGATTTCTTTTTCTCAGTGGCAGCGAGAAATCGGAGAATCCCTTCATGTTTTTCCCGCTCGATCCTGTTTATCCCGACGCATTCCGAAATTCTGCAAAGAGCGAATCGACGAGTGGACTTCGAAGTGTCCTCTTCTCGCGCTCTTTTGGGTACACAGTTACTGGCTGGAGTGGGAGGAGGGAGGGATAAAGTTGGCACCGATACTTTGTACACATTTCGAAATGGCATCGGTCGAGCCAGCGGCCCTCGGATTGAAAGGCTTGCTGTGTATATATGCGCCGGAGCATCGATTGACTTTTTTTTTTAGTTCTTTTTCAATATAATTTTGAAGGCCCACTGGGTATTCCTACTTTTGATGGAAAAAG
The DNA here is from genome assembly GCA_900480035.1 of Eupelmus urozonus. Classification (NCBI taxonomy): domain Eukaryota; kingdom Metazoa; phylum Arthropoda; class Insecta; order Hymenoptera; family Eupelmidae; genus Eupelmus; species Eupelmus urozonus. Next base: position 42,011 of record UELX01001514.1, on the reverse strand, counting down.
TTAGAGGTTTTTTGAATTTAAAAGAGCTGAATATGTTGGCAGCTTAGTATGCGATTTATATTTGGAATAATATTTGTAAAAAAATTATCACTCTAATAATATTTTGACAATTATTATAGAATTTTCTTTATTTCTATTTTATAATGCTACTAAAATTATTCATATACATTGTAGAGAATAAATCAATAATATTTTTGAGCAAAATGTTTATCAACTTATAATAAATTAATACATAATTTGTTATATGACGGAACGAAAGACTCTTCAAACATACATACGTAGATATACATACAATAAAATTACAGAGATAAATCAAACGTTAATATAGAGATAGAAAATTGTTATACATAGAATATATAGACTTAATAAAAACAAATTTAATAAATTAAAATCGTAATATGCTCAAAATCAACTTTTAAAATCAGAAAATATTAATTAAAGTTTGTTAAACAAGCACAAAGAAATGAAAATTAAAATTATTTTGAGCAAATATGGCGTTTTGAATGAATTATCTTTAAAAAATAAACCGATACTTCAAAGAGCTCATAATAAGGTTTACGCAGCAAGGAAAAAATGGAACTTCGATTCTGGAAATCGAATAATATTTAATAAAAGAATATAAATATATTTAAATTAATACAAGAAAAATTGTACAATTAGTATTTAAGTCAGTTACGTGGCCCATCAAAATATTGGTACTATCAACTCTCTACAAATTATCTAGCAGTAGAGCAAAAATGAAGTATAACAAAAAATCAGAAAAAAAATATAATTTGTAGAGCGGTCTTTTGATTAAATTCCACTAAAAAAAGAGAATTAATCAAAGAGCATAATGCTTCTTGACTACTGTCAACGGATGTAGGACAACAAGTAAGCGTGCCAGGTGACCAAGGGAACATCCACCGATCATGCAGAAAATAATTGTCAAGAGAAGGCGTTGTCGAACTATCGCGGACAACCTAGCGCGATGGACAATCTCCTTGACGATTCTACAGTCGACCGTGACTAACTAAGAGAGTGTACGAACTTTGAGTCAAATTTGATGAAACTTAGCCAGAGGGTTCTCTATCCTATAGAAGAGAGAAGCCACAACCTCGAGATTTAGTGCTAGAGCAATTCATGAAGTACACTATATGATTTTGATACTATGTACATACATCTACATCCTGAGCATTTTGCAAAAGTCTTAACTGAATTTACAGCTACTGTATCAAACGAATAGTTTTTTACACAAGTGCGAGGAATTTGATTTTCGATATAGCGTGCGTAAAGTAGCATTTGCAAATTCTTTAATCTAATTTACATCTACTTTATATCGAAAATATTGTTTTTGTTATTGGCAAACGTGGAAAAACTGATTCCTGACTCATTCTATTACCATCCTCACTTTTCTCGGACAGTACTTGCCCTTGTGCGAGAATCAACTTTTTCGCACGTATACTAAATACCACCATCTCAGGGTAACCCTGATCTGTAGATTAGAAAATCTGTTGGCTAAGTATGATCCAATTTGGTGAAAATTATACCTTCTATAGTCATTCACAATAAGGTAACTGTAATAATGTATTATTTTATGTTGAGCAGACGAATAAATTCCTTGCTGACGGTTGCACTGCCAAGGAAAAAGAAAAACCTGATCAGTGGCAGTTACAGCTATTATTAATGTCTAAGTTTCAATTATTATATGACATAAATACTCTTTAATATGTACTAAAGTTATTATTTACTATTATTTACCATTGATACATGTACGCACAAATACACTTTTTCCTATGCTGGTTTCTACTCATAAATAGGGTATACTAAAAGCCATAATCAAAATCTCTGTCAAACCTGAATGTAATCAAAGCAAATGTGTTTCAATCAAAATTTCCTCATCATTCCATAAACTAATTCACCCGAAAAAAGAAAAAACGTGAAACATCAAATTTGCCGCCAAATCAAAGACATTCCTGACTAATATAATTTGCAGTTACTGCGCTCAGCCAACTTGTCCTAGCCAACTACGCCAAAAATTCACTTGAGCCACATCAAAGGCCATCTATGACCACGAGCCTCGTCGTGCGGTTTCCAAAAATGCAATTGATAAAGCGCGTCAAGGCACATTTGAATTACGCGTGCAACTGGCTTTATTAATAATTGCTAGCGATCTTTTACGCGCGGCAAAGAAGTGGAGGGTTCTTTTGAATAGTGGAGGATTTTCGAAACGAGTGCAAAAAATGAGGTCTTACTGAATGAAGCCGCGCGAGGTGTGAAGTGCAGAGTTCGGCTTATTTTGGCGTCTAGCTAATTGCTTGATAAATTAATGAAGCTGAAAATTGCTGAGGATAAATATTTTGGATTTTTTTTGATGATCATATCTTTTGTTTGAACTACTTTTATTACTAGTTTAGAGAAATGAAATAAAATCCTATTAAACCTAAAGTAAATAGAAGATTCAGAAAGACGGAACTTTTCCCGCCTTCGCATGACCTGCATTGCTTAATGAATCGGTCATAAAGCATGAATTAATAAAAAAAAGCCCTAATGTAGAAAGAGCTCGCAAAAAAGAGTAATTGCAGCAGAGTCCTCGTCAAATAACCACGTACCAGTGGCGTGACGGTGCATGGAAGTCGGCAAAAGCAAAAGAACGAGGGAGGAGAGCCAGACAGTAGTAGACAATGGGAGAAAAAACACACAGCCCGGTGGAGGACCAGCGCGAGTTTCTCGCTATTTTTCACAAGGGCCCTGACATTTTTATTCCGTCTTCGAGTCATTATAAAAATAGCTAAGATTCGAGCTGAGCCAAGACTTTTTCGAAAGTTTTGAACTTTAATGGAATAAGCCGTTTTAATAGATTGTAAAAAATTGTTTTTGATAATTTTATTAGTGAATTATTTATATCAATAATTTTTACTTTGTGAGAAACTGTTGTTGAAAATGTTATTTTAAAATTACATTTACAACAAAATCGATGTATTTAAATTCTTAAACATACATGTGTAAGTATATACCATGTAAAAAAACACTCATTTAGGTGAAATAAATAAAGTATCGAACGGTCTTGCTACATATTTTTAATATTTGCTTTGCAATAAAAAAAAGTTTCATCTCATTAAAATAATACTTTATAAAATTCATATCAAATTTTGTATAAGAAAATTTTTTATTCCGAGATATATATCACAAGTGCACAGTTATTAACTTTTGCTTTTTCAGCATACTTCGCTAAAAATAGTCGCATCACAGCTGCAGATAAAGTACTTAGAATTAAACTTTTCCTGGTTTACTCATCTCTCCCCTACGTTATCAAACTTTTTCTTCAAATCATACACTCACAAAAAAAATAAAATCTTTAAAAACAAACACGTATTACCTTACGCAACATTAATACCTTAATATTAAATAAATTAATCGACAAATTACAACAGCCTATCATTCTATCATTCGCTCCATCAAACTATTTATAACGGCATTATACTCGCTTAAATTTTCAAACTTATATATATCCAAGCCCGACGCCTCCGGGCGTGCTTGTCTCCGATTAAAGCTGGAGCGTACGATTAGATCGACCTTCGTCGAGCTGCTCGTCGCCCGAGCTTTAAGATGCCGCTGCAGTTCTCAGCTTCACTAGTCCCGCTTTTATCAACCGTTCAATTTCTTATTCGCTTCGTTCGTAATTTTTATCCCGTCGGCGCTTTTTCACGCTCCTTATCTTCGTAGTTCGGCGCGGCGCGACTCACTACGGAGTCGTTTGGTAGGGAGATAAGCAGGTAGGTATTCTTTTTCTCGTAGCGAGGTGAATGGCGCTAGATTAATGCAGAGTGAAATTGTTTCGTTTGTATTTATTGTTGGTTCTGTTTTGGAGGTTTATTTATTTTTGAAGGGTTTTAGTGATTTATAGTTTTTACTTTTATGAGTTTGAAGGACTATTATCATAGTGTTACGAATGAATAAATTAGAAAAATCGGGCAAAGATATAACTCTTGAACATGATGGAAAAGTAGTCCCACGATAATAATAAAAATAAGAAACGTGACGCACTTATTGCATTTCAGTGTAACTAATACTTTATTTGTTACGGTTAAATTATAAGTAAATATAAATGAAGAAATCATTAAATATTTATCAAATGATTAATTACTTAATCATATGCCTTCATAATTTAATAAACTTAAAAGATAAAATAAATTATACACTTAAACAGAATTTCATAGAGATAAGTAGTTCGCCATTTCTGGACTTCATGATAAACGTATATCGCTATAGTTTTACTTTATTTTGTCAGAAACTGACTTAGTATTAAAGGCAAACTGATAGAAGCTTGTCACGCTATTGAGACAACTACCTTAATATAGAGAAAATATTAGTGATATTTTTAATACGTGCTGTGCAATATTTAAAAGAAAAACTTACAAGGAAATTCTGTGACTGTAATGTAATCGTTGTTTAAGACATGCACAATGCGCATGCGCATAATGATTTGTTTTACTGAATTTTAAGAGGGAATTCCCCCAGATTTCTTGCAAATATCTCACGTAGGTAATCGATTTTGGCTTTGCTATAAAAATATCTCTAAGACAAACGATTTTTACATTATTTGCTAGACCTATAACTCTGTAATACTTTGGTTCGTTCTCTGCTTGTTATAGAAAACTTTTTCCAGTTCAGTATAATGAGCATCATGAATTTCGCTTCTATTTTAATGTTTATCATTAGTTTACTTTGTTCTTATACAGGTATTATTTAACTTATTGAATTAAAGAAGTTATAAACCTTTGTATTTTAAGTACTTAATCAGTCATTTTTATTTTCTAATATTTATTATATTTTCTTAATTTAGAATCTATTTACAATGGAAGTTTTGTTTCAATAAAAGGAGCACCTTACCACGTAAGTAATAAAAAATTTTAAATTTTTTTACATAATAAGATTGATTATATAAACGTAAATTACAGATTTTAGTTATCGATTACAAAGGTATACCGTTTTGTGGTGGAGCTATAATTTCGGAGCACTGGGTTATTACAGCAGCTCATTGTATCGGGTATAGTAATTTCTTAAATTTATTAGTATATTTTGAGTGATCATCCAATACAATAAATTACAAAACTTTTTGTTTAATTGGTTGAGCGATTTATGTTCTAACTTTTGATATTTTTTAATATTAAACTCAAATGCATTATTTATTTAATTCAAGATGAAAACAATAATATAATTTATTAAACGAATAAAAATGTAAAATTTCTTATAGAAATGATTTATTTGGAGTGACTTCTGGAAGTTCTACAATGTGGCAGAGTGGAATTTATTATAAGGCCGAAAAAATTATTGTTCATGGCAATTTTGACAAGGAATCGAAAAGTTCTGATATTGCTTTAATTAAGGTGAGGATTTTATATGATTTTTAATAAATCGAATTATTAATGAAAAATGAAATTATCTACAAATTTAACTAACAAATCTAACAAATTTTTATATTTTTTAGTTAATAAAACCAATTACATTTGATGAATATCAGCAACCAATTCCAATATCTTCTAATCCCCTTAAATCAGGGGATAAAGTAATAGTAACTGGGTATGGACATCAAGGTGTAAGATGTACTTTTTTAAATTATTCCATAATTTCTTAAATCTTAGTAAACATATACTTAATACTTGATAAATCGGTTACCAAGTTTTTCAGGCACGGTTATTTCTCGTGCGTAAACTTCTTGTTTAACACTCTAGTTGCATAATAGAGTATTTTAATAACCTTAAAAATTGTAGCAAATTGAACAAAAATTGTTTTTTTATCTTAACAGGGTGGAGTCAAATTTTCATTTGCTCTAAAAAGAACCGAGCTACAAGTGATAGATCAGGATGCTTGTAAAAAAATATTTGCGCCTGTACATGGTTCTATATGGAATGACAATTTCTGTTGTGGCGATCGACAATCTAATGTTTGCGCAGGAGATTCCGGGGGACCACTTGTTAAAGACAGTAAACTAGTTGGAATAGTTTCTACGGGCCCGGCATTATGTAAAATTGATGAGTTTAAGGACTACCCTGGTGTTAATACTCGAGTTCATTATTACTATAATTGGATATTAAAGCACACAGGAATTAATCCGAAAGATAACTCTGCGACCTAATACGTTTTTGGCAAACTGTGCTACTTAAGATCTCGATACATATTTATTTAAGTAATTATTTAAGTTTGATTTAATTTTTATAAGTTTTGTAAAAATAATAAAGTATAAAGTTTTGTAAAAATATTATCATTTTTTATTAAAAGTTTAAATTTTATTTACCTTTGAATAAGGAATTAAGTAAAAGCTCTTAATGTAAATTTACTACTATTATCCAATCATTAGTTAAAAGTAGATTACCGATAACTATAATTTAATGCAATAAAATTGGCAATTGACTTAAAATTTAAAAATATTACTTTAATTATTTTTATATTTTAGTAGTGTATAAAAACAAACAATTTAAACAATGTTCGGTTTTAAATTAAATGTAACACTTTTCTGAACAAAAATTAAGAAAATCAAAAGAATTATTAAAATGAAACATTATTTTATAACATAAGACAATAAACTAACTGCTGAACATAAAACTAGTTAACTATCGATGCTCATAAATATTTATTTCAATTCCTAAAGATAATAAGTTAAAGAAAGCAGAATTAATTCAATGACAATCCCCATTTTACGTACGTATCTCCTTGACATATTAACAAATGTATATAGTTAATATACTTTATGCTCGAGCTCGCGTAAAATCGTTTTTTCCCTGAACTCGCCAACTTGTCTCCTTCGCTTTTCACCTTCGCTCTGCTCTCTTTTTTTGTCTTCCTCTTCTTTTGCATTGATGCATCCCAGCGAGGAAAGGCGACACGCGTTGCCGCGGAAAATCGTTTTCGCGAAAAGTCGAGAGTCGATCTGCCTACTGCCATTGGATCAATCTCCATTTAATCCCCATGTGTCACTTTTATTTCTCTCTTTCGCATTTCGCGCTTCGCTTTTCATAGAATCACCGAATGAAAAAAACTTTTCGCATGAAAACAACGTGATGGCTTTTCTATTAATCTACTTTGTCCTGGCATCTGATGAACATTGGTTTAAATTTTATGCGATCGATATTTGGTTTTATTGCTTTTTGTTGAATTTTATTGCTTTGCATAGTATGAATAATTAGAAGACGAAATCTTGTGTTAATTAAACTCCACGCCATACTTATGTTAAGAAAAATATTAAAATTTCTTATTTTATAATTTATCGGAAAATAGATATAAAAACAAGAATATTTAATAGTACGGAATCGAATATTTGACTACATTACATACCTATAAAATTATTTCAGAAATAATTAATTAAAATTCTTTCAAAATATTAATTAAACTATAATTATATAAAAATTTTTCAAATACTGAATTTTTTGTCTTTTATTATATATTAAATTATATACGCGATCTATAGAATCATACATAATAATACTTTAAAAATAAATCTTTTCTTTATATTAAATACAAATATTTTACCTACATATTTTTATACAGATAAATATTTTGCTTTACTTTCCCTTTCATGTATTATAGTTTCTGTTTTCTGAATTATTTCCGATCTATTTCCTTCGTATTCTTTCATGTTGCATATTTTTATGTTCTTTTTATCTATTTCAGTTTTAAGTCTGTAGCCAATGCTTATCCGACATTCTTATTCCCTATTTACAACGAATTCTTCCTTTAACCTTGCACTTTTTAATCCCTCTTATCCCTTTGTTCTTGATTTCATAGTCCTTTCAAATAACTTCTGATTTCAATATCTGCCTAATTTTAACAAAATCTTTAATTAAAGATTACTACTTTTTTGCAAAAATATAATTTAAATTGATATCGTAACATTAGATTGATCACTTATTAAGCATTTATTTAATCTTTATCTAAAGTTCCTTCAGAAACTTTTTTTTTCTTTAAATTTCATGTTGAGCAGTTTGAGTAATGCGGTATTCGTCTTTTGTATTTTCTAAGTCGGTTTCATGATCATGCAAAGTTTGATCGCAATCTGTTCTTGCTTCATCTGCAATTCCATTTAGTATTTCTTGATTTATTTTTTGTTTTTCTTATGTTTATTATCATTATTATCATCCAGAGACACCAAGGATTCTTTTAAAATAGTTAAAAAAGTTTTAGCTTGTTTACATGTATTTAAAATCTTTGTGAGGTTTAATTTATTATATTATACCATATAAATTATTTATATAATGGTACCTATTTTAATAAATAGAATTATACATTATTGCTGACAATTTTTATTTAAAATAAAAAGTATAGTATTTTTCTATAAACTAATGAGATGAATATTTCAACACTGATATTGTCTTAATGAAGATAATGTATTTTATTTCAAATATTTTATTGAAAATTTTCAATACAGAGCTTGGTATTTAATTATTCTGATTATATTACCTAATTATTTTGTATTTAATTCTTGATTATATTCATTCCAGTTAATTTTGCAACGCAATAAACAAAGCTATAATTACATTTATAAAACAGAACAATAGTAATTTTTTAAACCCTACAACAACAACAAAATTAAACTAAAGATGCACTTTAAAACAACGATATTATTTCTGTTCAGTTATAATATGAAACGTGCCGTCGCTATTCGATATGAATGAAAATGAGCTGATTTAGTTTCTGTTTCTCGTTACGGTTACACCTACGGTATTATTACATGTCCACAATGTGAGAAACTAACTTGTGAGGATACGGGCTCCAATTATTTCAAATTTTATCTGCATTAATTATTTAATATTAATCAAAATTTATATAATAATAATACAAATTTAATTATAAGGAATTTTGCTACAAAATATTTTTCTTTGTGTAAATTTGTTAATAAAATCATTTGAATCATAAGAATTAAATAAATAACTTAAGCTCCAATTTAATTCTCTGGTTTCATCTTTTTCTACGTAAGTTACGAACAAATAAGCAATATATATGTATAGATTATTTTACAATAATAATTAATACAATAAGCAAATAAAAAGCAGAAGTTATTTACATACTACTTTTAGAGATAAAAGTAGATTTGTAATTTTTGTAGTATTTACAAAATAAGAAAGCATGGACATTCTTAATATTTTATCTGCATAAAGTTTATTAGAAGAACCCTTTCTTTCTTTACATACACACCCGCGCGCGCGCACACCCTTGCTCTCTTCAATAGTATTGTAATAATCATTATATAAATAATTATTTAGGATCTTTCCTACCATCTCTGTATAAAGTTCTTGCATCCCGAACTTCTTCTATAAAGTCTACTACAAATCTAAATTGAAATCTCTAATCTTTTTCCCTGCTTTTCGTCGTCCTATTCGCGTAAACTTCCAATTCTCTGAAAACTTTCTATAGATATATCCTTGAAGTTTGCGAGACCTACATAACCCATCAACTAAAAAGATCATCAACTGCAACTTATAATGCTATCATCATATTTTAGACGAGTGATACTTACGATTATAAGTTTTAGGCAGAGAGGGAGTCTCTATCACTGACATTATCTACTTAAAAAGATTAAGGCAACGAGTGCATAAATCATTAATTTCAAGAATATAAATTAGATTTTCGTAAAAGAGATAATTCTATACACGTATTTACAATTTTAATTACAAATATAATCTTAATCGGCTCAAAGAGTCAAAAGCATCAAAAACGATTTCATGTATTTCCGAAAGTTATGCTGTTACACAACTTTGCAAAAGCTCGACATATCCGGTAAACCAAATTACTGCAGTAGCCAACCATCAACTACACGCGCAAATTACTCCCAACGCCAAAAGATTCTCGCTGACATTTTAGAAATTTCAAATCCAGTGCTTTTCGTCTCGGCCCCTTAAGAGACAAGCCAGGAATAATTTGTAGCCGGCAAGCTGGCGCATCAGTTGGCGGTACAGCAAAACTTCCGGGGCTTGTAAAACGCGCGCACGTGCTACGAGTCCAGCAAAATTTGCATCCGGGTCAGAGAGACGCATGCATGCGCCCGGTATATTTTCAACAAATTTTGCGGTTCCCCCCCGACGATCGAGATTCGCGGCGGGCAAATCCATCGGGGACGACGAATTCCGCTCGCGCGTGCGCTTATTTTTCATGTGCCCGCTTCAGGCATGCAAATTTTCTGCGCTCGGCAATTTTTATTTTATCGCCGGATTCTTTTTCGAGCGCATACCGTGGGATGCGGGAAATCTGACAAACGGAGCAAAAGGTGTGGTTCGTTCTGTGTGTCTAACTCGCTGGGAGATTAATCCCCAATACTGCGACACTGGCTTTCGATATGCAGGGAAAATGACGTTCGATTGAGATTAGCGCAAATCCGTGTGCTGTTGCGGAATATGGGTTAATTGGCGCGGAAAGTTCGGTACCTTTGAGGGATGTTGGCAAAAATTGCGTGAATCCTGCGGGAAAGGTTCTGACGCTGGATCTTGTCATCATTTTGGAAGATTATTTATTTTTTTGTAGGTATGTGTCAAGTTGGTAATTGGTTTTATTATTACGTTGCTTAATTAAAGCAAATGGATAATAATTTTATTAAAGTTTTTATTAAAGTTAATAAATTTGTTAAACTTCTTAATATTTTTTAATAAAAAAATCTGGAACAGAAAAAATTATTTTTAGAAAAAGATTTTCTGTTTCATTCTGTATCTGTTGGTAGTTTTTATAAAATGATTTCTTATTTGATCAACCCTTTAATTGTACAAAATCACAAGACATAATTTGATACGGTGGTGGAATTTCTGAATAAAACATATTGCAAATTTTTGTAGGCTATTTCTTTGAACAAATAAGTACACACGTATATTCATTTCATTATTCGTAATTTTCGAACATTTTATAGAATAAGTATTATATTATTAGAAGTGTATTATTTTTGTTTCAAGGGCTTAACACAGCATATAATGCTCTAAATATTTACAACAAATATCGGTACCGTGTCGACCACGTAAGGATATAATGCTTACTTCAATTTTCTACAATGCGTTCTACAAATTTCTATACTCATGTGCTTAAACGAAAATTCAAGTAGAGTAACATATTTAGTGAAAAATTTTTAAATTTTATAGGTTTTGTACGTGAAATTAGTTACTGTACACTGCTCTTCACGTCTGTCTGTTGCTATTTACTTTTCTTTACTGGTTGGAAAATGATCATTTTGACGACCAATTTTTGATTTAAAAAAACGCGAAATTCGCACATGTATTACAAATATAATTTATTCTTACATCAAGAATATTCATATATTTTGCTTATAGTAACATTAAGTTTCAAGTTGTAATAACAGATTGCAATGCAAAAATTACTGTTTTAATATGGTAACATCAAATAGAATTACAATTTTATCCATAAATGATTACTATAATTATTTCATATAATATTTATTTATAATTGATGTATTTACTGCTGTTATGTTTTCTTGTTTCCGTGTTAATATTATGTATCATATGATTATAAGCGATGAACTATTTCTGATCAGTTAATGTTTTGACGTACAAGGACATAGGTTGTGATAGTTTGAATTGAGCATATATTGAACTTGTACATCAATTGCATTAGTCGCACCAATAAGCATTTTGAATTATATATAGTCTTGGATTTATATCTACTGACGAAACAGTTCAATATAGTATAAGTTGACAGTTTCATTAATACAAGCAAAGTTAAATGTAAAATTACCTATTTTAATATTTGTATTCAATAGTTTTCATACCTAAGCTAATAGCTTTAAATTTTAATTTGTACATGTTGCTAATACAGTAAATAGAAATACTTTAATTATACAATTAAAAATTTGAAAATATAAATTACTATATTAAAGTATTGAATAACACCACTAAATACTAGTAAACTATTTTAATTAAAAACATTTAAATGTTTCATTATTGTAAAAGGACACTCTCTTTCTTCGTCCGGTCAATTCGTCGATTCGGGCACTTTACGGACTCTTCAAAATTCAAGATTTATAAAAAAAATAAATCCATATACACTATTGAGAGTAGGCGAAGAAAGAAAGTCTACTCAAGACAACTGCGACGCATAGTTAAAAAAAATTGATTGATTTAGCTAAATAAATGTTTAACCCCTTAACCGGTATTGGATCATATATGTACAAAATAAATCGTTCCAAAACTGGCATTGGATTATATAAGTACAAACTGGAATAACTTTGGTAATTCTCCATAGATTTTGACCATACTTGGTATGCAATTGTCATCGGGGTTCCTGTAGTACTTGGATCTAAGAAATATCCTTTGCAATGACATGAGAGACTCGGAGAAAATTTTTTGTGACAAAATATTTGAAAATTTACCCCTTTATGACGGAAATAGAGTCAGCAACTTCAAAAACCCGTATAAACACTAGTTTTGTGAAATTATAAATAGTATTTGCTGCTACCAGTTTTAGCACGAAAAGTTATAAATACCTTGCTAGGCAAGGGATTAAACGAAGTACAAGGAAGTATTCAGACGAGGAAATATTAAAACAGGGAAGTATTTTAGATGAGCAAATAAGGTACAGGGATACACGAGAATGACAAGAAAATAAATAAGGGGTAATTTTTCTATAGACTAATATTTTTTAAATAATAAATATTTAAATCTTGCATTATAAGTATTGTTTAACAGAATTAATATGTATAGTAAGTAATTACTAAATAAAATATCCAGTGTTGGTAAAAAGTATGAAACAGACAAAGCAAAATTAAATATTCGCGACAAACTCATAATCATTTTGCAAATTATTATTTCATTATCCTAAGTGAATATTATTTGTAATTGACATTACTTTCAGTAAAAGTGGATGATCATAAAATTTTCTTAGAAAATGAGACTTTTTAGTTATACTTCTTTATCAACCTTTGAAGACTTCTTTCTCAAGAAATTTTCAAGAAATTTGCATGAGAAAGGAATGAAGGATTCGCACCATTGAACATTAGATACGCTTGAAATAACTCAATAAGCCACCGTGAATATCAATAATTTTTCAAATTCCGCCGTAGAGAAGTTAATAATTGCGAAAAAATAAAATATATCAATCGATAAGTATTCGTAATTCGAAAATTACTGAAATGACAATTTAAATATTAGACTATATAAAAAAATAATTGCTATAAAAAGGTCTAAGCTATAGTTTGGTAATGCAGAAACAAAATGATAAACATAAAGAATATATAAGACTATATAATAACAAAAAGTCGCTGACTTTGATCGTGTGCGAAAAATTCTATATCTTGGACATACTAAACATTTTTGCATGAGGACAAAAAAGAAATTTCTCATAATTTTAAATAGTTTTAAATTTGTTTTCATAAAAAAATTTTTTTTGACCTATGAACTTATTTTTAACTATTAGCAACAGTAATAATTAAAATTGAAACGCTCTATTTTTAATCAAAGTTCAGCACGCAACAATGGTTTAATTTTAACTACCGTCTATTTATTTTAAATTACATAAAGAAAAAATATTCACAGTCAAAGTTCCAAAGATTAAAAGCAGCCGAACTACTATTCATACCTACTAACCTGCAATAAAACTCGTCTTTCATTAACACCTAAATTCGAAACTGTGTTCAATGATTAAACGAAATCCATTACCCTCCCCTGTAGAATCTCATTCCAAATTCTTCCCGGCATACTCGACTTCCGCTTTAATTGCGTCAACTTTTAACGCCTTTGCCGGCTCATGCGCGACGCCGCCTCGGGGGTTTTTTCACCTCGCTGTTCCGCGCCTCTGAAAGCAGCTGCCGTCTAGCCAGCCCCGCGCAATAATCCAAAGCACCCCGCGCTCACGACCTTAAAACCGCGTGTGCATTCACACTTTTGCAAGTACAAAAAAAAAGAAGAAAAAAACGAGAAGAGCAGGCATCAGGCGCGCGACAAATGAAAAGTCGCGTGTCAGCGAACAATCGCGTACTGCGCTTATTATGCCACAGCAATGAATCAAAGAGCGAAGGGGTGTACACACTCACCCTGCTGCACGTCGACGGATCTCGGAGCGTTTCGGCGCGAGAGAGAGAGAGAGAGCGCCGCGACGCGATCGATGTCGAAGGTCACGGCCGTCCTGGCGTAAAGAGACATTATGTAACGCGTGCATGTATATATGCGCGCCGGGCGAGAGAGGGAAAAGAAGAGATAAAGACCGGGGCTACGTTCGCCGGATTCTGTAGGGGGTTGGGGTAGAGAGAGCCGGTGTCATGTGAATTGGAGATGACGTTCGGAGATTGGTATCGGTTGGGTGAGGGGTTTGAGAGATTTGCTGAGTGATCGGACGTTAAGCGTGTGGTGGAGTTGGTTCTTTTGCTTCCTGATTGGAAAAGCTTTGTTGTAATAGAAAAGGTTATTGAAAAAATATGTGACAGATGTTTTTTTTGTTTTTTTATTGTCTAAATAGACTATTTTTAGAAAATGACCGTGAGGATGTTGGTGTAAACGTATAAGCGCGTGTGCATATGTGCGTATCCGTGCCCATGTGTATTCGTATATATGTATATGTTGCATCTTTGAATCTACATTTATCCATTTCAATTTATGATACCCCGGTTTCTCGATCACAATACCGGCAAAAAAGAATTTTTTATAATTACTCATTTTATTTTTGTTTTACGTCGATTTAGGGATTTTCAGGATGGTTCTTTTTCTATTTTTATGTGTTATGAATAATATAATTAAATTTACAACAATACCTTAAAAACATTGAGCTTTTTATCTGAAAGTTTTGAAAAAAATTTTCATTGCCATAATATACGTTTAAAAACACATCTTTTTTTAAATTGGTGCTTTTTTAAATTTTTTGATAAAAATCATGGTAATTAAACCTACTAAGTACTAAAAATATGTAAGTTAAAAATAACTCGGAATTTCCAAACTCGTGCTTGCAGAAAAATAATCCTGCTTGAAAAACGGGATATACTGTCCCGTTCTAACCTTTTTCTCGGGATTCTATGACTTCTATAGGAATTCCCTGTTTTTATTGTAGCTTCTTGATTTTTATGGAATTTCAAACTTTCTCGTGACGCGAGGGAAATTTCCTCTCACGTAATAGTTGCGTAAGAAGTATACAATAATGTCTAAAATACATTTTGATAAAGATTGTATAAACAATAAATTTGGAGTAGCGATTACAAAAATGGTTTTCGATGCGCCATAAAAAAAAGTATACAGTTTTTATATCTGAAGGTATAGTGCAATGCTTCATATTTTCAAAAAATTATATAAGTTACTAATTATAAATGATATTGAATATTAAATTAATTTTTCCCCCAGTACCATTATGAAACACATCAGTGTTATTTTATCTTGTTTTACCGCTAGGTAAAATAGAAAAGACGTCACCAGTTTAGTCACGTTTTTATGTCGTATTCAAAAAATATTATTCCACTTATAAAATAGAAAAAATAGCAGCTAATGGATCTTTTATGACGAAATTCTTCGTCTTAAAAAGTAATTAATCATTACTCGGCACTCTCTTTACGATATTATTTTTTTGTATAGCTTCTCTTACTGACCTGGTAACCGTAACATAAAAATAGTATAATTTTTTACAGTATGCCTTCGAAAGTGGATAAACTTATAGCCTTACCCTGCGATAAAAAAGGTGCCTAATCTGTTTGTTAGTCGATTAATGCAAAATTATAATAAGATCATAATATATTTATATCTGCAAATTCTAATTCGCATCTTATTTAGCAATGAATTTTGCAGATGCAATTTTTTAACAAAGTAAGGTATGAAAGTATACAATAAAAAGTACTAGGCCTTAGTTACGCATTAAAATTGAAGTTAATTATGGTTTATAAGAAAAACTTCCAGAGACATTTTTCACAGGTTTATAAATATTCTAAATATAAAACGAGCGAGTAAAAAGCGCAAAATAACTAAGCTGGATTTAACCTTAATAAGGGATCTGTCTGTCTGTTTCCGCCACTCCTATCGGATATCTTGAATCATTTCAATATGACGGTCATTAATTGAGAATCAGATTATTTGCGAATCGCCGCGCGTAGTTCTTGATATTATTTGTGCTGATGTATACAACTCGATAATGCATAATATGTAAATATAATAGGTGCTGGCTAAATATGGATTAAGTTACCACCGGTAAGCCAATCAAATTGAACAAAAATATACTCATTTCAATTTTTATACGAACAATTCCATTGCAATTTCCCGACCACCTATAAAAATACACTCTCCCCGCATCTATCTCTCCATATCCAATTGAACTTAAAAATCATGCATGTATAATTTAATTAGGATAAAAAGTTCATAATAAAAGTTCTCCTCATTTCCATGAGAAACTTGTCTGGCGCGAGATTTGAAAAAAGTTCGCTCTATGCCCGCTGCAGCTAGAACAAAACAAGCGTGAAAAGAAACAAATGAAATGTAGCCATTTGGAAGACTCCTGAAGAAGCTGAGGCTGCGAAACCAATCGACTTGCGCCTCTATATCGTTTTCTGTTTCCTCGAGGTTGCACGCGTACAATCCGCGCAACGCGCCAGCTCTCTCCATGTCCATTATAAGTTTTCCGAAAGTTTTCTTATTCAAGCGGAGATAGAGCGCGTGGAAATAAGACGCGGGATTCGAGAATGCCATTCGAATGCGGCAAATGCGAGACGCGCCGAGCTTTCTTCGCGGATTTTGCATGCGGCTCTATATGCTAGAGGAGTGTCGCCGCGAGGAGCCAATGTGTATATTGAAGCCTAGAGTTTGGTATTTCGTGCATGCAAATAACTTTTGACGCCGAGAGGAGCAATTGGTCTTAGATTTTGACGTATCTATGGTAATCATAGTATGAAAGTCAATTTGTGATGGGTGAATTTTCGATAAACGATTTATAATTATCTATTGAAATAAATATTTTTAATGGAAATTTAATGAATATTATGAAATTACACGATGTGCAAGTACAAACTTTATATATTTTTTCAAATTTATAAATACTGATATATCTAATTTTAAAATATACTTTACGTAATTTTAAAATTAAACTTTTACCATTCAAGAGTAGTACATTACGAAACTAGTGCGCTAAGTAGGTACTTTACACACTAGTGGTTTATCTTAAATGTACCACTTACACAAACTTAATTCTTGACTCGTGTAATTATCATTCATGCTTCGTGCGAGCAACAATTACGTGTGTAAATAACAACTGCCTAGTGCCCTAGTTACGAATTAGATTTTTTCCTACGTAAGAGTGTGCAAAGTTCAATATTAAGCCCACTTAAATAAATAAGCGTTCGCTTAAACAAAATTTGTTCACATCACGTCAAAAAACATTGTTCGATTCACCGGCAAGAAAGTGAAATTTTTATCTCGTTCGAACTTTTCACCTTAGCTTTATAGTTGAACACATATACCGCAAAAAATTTAAACCTTTTTGACACACTAGTATCGATAATCTCGTATCGAAAATAACTAGTTATATACTTATATAGGTATATTTTAACTACATTCAATTTTTAATGTTTCTTAAGTTATGATAATTTCTTACATTACAAGTTTTACGCTCGAGAAGAGCGGACAAATGTCAATGCAGGATAATAATTTGATGATGATAATAATAATTAAGAAGTCTCGTTCAATTTAGTAGACGTTATTAAGATCTTATCTAATATGGACTTCGCGAATGAATTCGACGCGAGCAAAATGAGATTCGTCTGTACTAATGGGAATTCCTCGCGTAACAATGGCATCTAAACTATGATATTTTCATACTTCATATTCCGCATGATTTTAATATAAATTATAGATGTTAATTACCCACTATTACCAATATATCTTGTATAATGATGAATCAAATAACAATCGCAATTTTATAATGCAGCGATTAATAAAATTAACATGTGTAAATATCTGTAAGTATATTTATATTCATACACTTAAAACAGGAATAGTCGATAAAATTATATTAAAAGTTGTCGTTGTGGTTACTATCACTATTAATTCTTTTATTTATTGAAATTATTTTATTGAGAGTTTATTCAAACTTAAAGTTTTAGATTGTGCAATAAAACAATAAACCTATTTCAACAATTTCTAAATTTCAAATTTTTAAATTTAATAGAATTAAGTTTAATAACTAAGTAATTCTTAATTTACTTCTTACCAAAATTTGGAAAAAAATATTAGACATTTTTAGAAACTAAAAGTGGTTATAAAAATAAAGTAAAATCTCACTTCTTGTATCGATTCCGTTTGCCAAGGGACATCTTAGCTTAGTCACCGTCGATGCTCTAGTCGGAGGCCAGCAAAGTATAGAGTCCCATGCCCAGTTACACCAAATTTCTGAAAAATGAAACACGTAGTCTAGTTATAATTTCAGTTCCTATTAATTAGTTTAATTATTTGAATTTTTTAAATTCTTCATTCAATTTTAAGTAGTATTTTGATTTTTAAGACATAAGACTAAAATTAGATTCATACTAGGAGAGTCTCTGGGTTCCGGATTACGGCTTTAGTTGAAAATTGGAATATGTTTTTAGATATTAAAATATGAAGAAATTATTAGACTGTATTAGTTAGAAAAACTCAAGGTACACATATTTTCAGGTTCAGCATTAGAAAATACTGGTGAAAGATACCACTCGATATATTACATAAAAATTAATAAAGAGAAAACTAGCTTTCATATCTTTTTTTTAACATTAGAAAAGCTCTTTTAAATTTTTTTGGAGTTTAAACTTAAATAATAAAAATGCTCCTCGAAATTCTTCAGTACTATAACATTCTTACATTTTTCAAACCTATCTTTAAACTGTTACTATTGAAGTAGTTAAGCTTTTCTAATTCTGCAAAATTCACCAATTTCGTTTTCCTCTAGTTTAACTCTATATTTCAGTAGATTGTGTGTACGTTTTTCGATCTAAGCTGATTTATGTACATATAAAAAGTAGTACCGTCTTTCAACATTTTCGAAAACTGCATCGGTAAATATATATAACTTAAGTTTTTCGGACTAATATACCGATTTTTTTGTTTCATATCTATATACAGATTTGAAAGATCGAGTCGAATCCATTATTCGGATCCCTGATACTCCCCTAGTTACTGTAGTATCTGTTTCAAAATCCTTCAACCGTCATTCAAGAAGTAACGTCGCTTCCAACTTAACAATGCGCTTAACACATAAAATAACAAAAGGAAAATTCCGAAGACTAAAAAAGCTCGATACAAGAAATCTCACAATAACGAAGGAAATACACACATCATGATACACGGGGGCGGAAGAAAATTCTCTCCACTATTTATAGAACGTTTCTCTTTCTTGGTTGCAGTTACTTTTTTCACGACGTTAAGTCGAATTTTCGTTGCGCACGACGGGCACACGCGTGACATCGTGCCTCTTGCGTGCTTACGTGCTGGAAACGAGAAGCCGCGACGCGACGGCTAAAGGATATATGTGTATCATGACGCGCTAGCGCAACTATCCGCCGCACTTTTGTCGCCTTGAATTTTTTATTGTCACGTCTTATTTCATGAGCTAGCATCCGAGTTTGATGTACGTATATGAAGGTATTATTATGTATGAATATGGGGTTTTCGCAGTTGCGGTTTGACTATTTTGTAAGAATATTTCGGTAACTTTCTTAGATAACTGTTTGAGTTGATTTTGCTTACATCCGAAAAATTAACGTATTAATTTTCAAAGATTCATCCAAAATTGAAAAAAAAACCAAGTTGGAATATAAAAATTAGCTAACTTAATACAAGATAAATAAGAACTGCATTAGAAACGGACTATTTTCTTCCTCCTATCATTGTTCATTTAATTTAAATAATAGAGAAAATGTTTTATAAAATAATAGAATTTTACAAATATTAAGTATTTTTAAAATTATATTTTATTTTAATTAATGCGTTATCATTTAATTTTAGTATGACTTGTAAACTTAATGAAAAAAATAATCTAATCAAATTGTTATTAGAAACCATGAATTTATTAATTTTCTTTACTGTTTAGAATTTAATTATAAATAAATTTGTCAAATCTTACATCGGTAATAAACCTTAACCCAAATAAATTTGTAGCTATATCATGGAAGTAAATGGCTTGAACTTCATAATAATGTTGAAAATTATTTAACTTGACTTGACAATTATTTACGTAACAAAAATTATGTTAAAATAATGTAATAAGCAAATAAAGAAGTAAAAAAGTTTATTGGTATGCTATGAGTGAAGAATGCAATTGTATAAATAATTAAGAAGAATGAAAATAATTATCGAAAAGGGAGAAATGAAAAGAAAACAAAAGAATCCTAAAATAAGTATCGTAGCAAATAACAATAGGAAGATATTTATTTTTAAACTTTGTTAAACTTACAAAGCGATTAAGTACTTCTAAAATTAATTCATTTAAAAGTTTTTTGATTCAAAGTTTTCAAAAAACTTAAAACTTTTTCCAATAATGAAAATACATTTGAAGAATTCAATTTTGATTTATACTGTGTTTAAAATATTGTTTGATTTCGATTAATCTTTTAAAGCATTAATTTTATTCTTTTTTTGATTCTCGGGTACAGTTATAGTTTTGACTAATAAACAGTTTGAATAAACACAATACTTATGAATTTGAGTTTTTATTGATCATTTTTCACTTATATCTTGATAATTAATAGATGAAAGTTCAAAACTGATATTCAGCAGAAATAAATGAAATTGCTACTTGAAAAATTTCTCTCTACAATTTTTACTTCTCTATTTATTTGTATGGATTTTCCTATAATTGTACAAATTATAAAAGCAAATTCATCTTGAAACATCAAAATCAGTGCGTAAAGCTCAATTTTGCGTGCACTCGAGAAAGAAGCATTTATTAAATTTTACTTTGCATGTCGTATAAAATAATACGGTTCCATTCATGACCAAGAAAGTGATTTTAACGTTTAGTGGTATATACTGACACCACTTTTTCGCACTAATATCGAAATCAAGCATTTCTACAACCAGTGCGAAAAAGTTGATTCTCGCACGTGAGAGCGTTGACCGTTTCAGAAAAATTCTATTTTGCGCACGCTGTTATAAATAGTATATTTCGCCAGAACAAAACGAACCACTTTCAATAAGTTAATTTAATATTTTTAATATATTATAAATTTTATTAATTATATGTATAATTCTTTTTCACGTCCTAAAGGTATTTGGCCCCCTTAAAAATGTTATTCCATGAATCCAGAATGAATCAAAATTAAAAAAATTTTGATTATGATTTATACTCAACAGGAACCAGAACATAACACGTTCCTTGATTTATTGGGATTAATATTAATGATAATAAATACTTCTGCTTAAAATTAAAAGAGTTTCTTATGTTTTGTCAAATCTTTTTCTATTATTGATAATATTTATTGTAACAAAATATTTGCAAAGTTTTGAGTTCACTCGGAGAGTCCTTTTACATATGACATTATTTTCAACGTGCTATTATAAGCTCGAATAATAATATAATAATTTAAAGTTTAAAACTATTAGCTTGCAAACATTTTTTTTTAAATTTGTATGTAAACACAATAATTATAAAAATATCTATGTTGAGTTGATTCTATATTATTATTAAGAATAAATTAGATATATACTTATTGATAATAAAAATTATTATCATTATTAACTTTAATGATACAGTTTTATACTAATATAAAATGTTAGTGGTTTGATGTCACAAATATTTTTAATGGCTTACAAAAACGAATAAAAACAATTAAAAAAGGTTAAATTTATTCTTGTATACGAAGAATAAATAGAAATGGAAGTACAGTGTTCGTTTGGAAAAAGGAAAACCACGCTCCATGAGTAATAAAAGGAGAATATGCGCGAATGCACGAGAATAGACATTACCAGGTCATCGTAAAAACTGAATTTCTATATTTGAATAATCTGAACTTTGCCAGAAGTCCTTATACCCGTTAAAGAGAACGAATTTTAATTTAAAAACATAAAAAAAATCAAACCCAACTAACATTAGTTAATTCTAAAGTTTTTATTTCGAATAAAGAAAGTTTTCATTCCGAAGATCAAATCTTTGTACGAGGATATAAGCTAGGATCTCCATGACCCCGACAGACTGGACAACAACAGGTATCAATCGCGACATTTCGCGTATCTTATTTCTCAAACTTCCATCTCACTTGCATCTGCCAAAAAGCACCATTTCTTAAAGATATCGCTTTCGAAAGACTCATACATATTCCCCCAAAAAATTCATACGCTACATTCAGAATTAAACGAAAATTGCCTCTAATATTATAAAATGCATGCTATATGCAGCAGAGCAACAGCTAGACGTACGCGAGTGTCTTTTCATCCATCCTGCCTCGTTCCTCTCGCTCAATAAAGTCGCAGCCTTGCGAAAACATTTGCCTGCCGCACTAGAATCTCAAGTGCCCTCGCAATTACGAAATAAATTTCTGACGCTCGCACGTATACAGCGAGAAGCATAAAGTGCATGTCGGCTCTGGTCCATCCGAGAGATACACGCTTCTACATACACGTACTAGGCGCGATTCCTAGCCGGGCGGTTCGCAGCCCTTTAACCACTGCTGCTGCCGAGAGCGCACAGATGCTCTGAAGGACTTTAACGGTGACCTGGATTTCTTCGGAATTCCCCAGGCACCGCTACATGATCTGCATTTCCCTCTCTCTCGTTTTCTCTCTTTCTATGTGTCATCGCGCTCTTATCTCTCGAGCGATGTGGAACGAGAGGCACTTGCCGCGGCTCTCACCGACGAAATAAAGCAGATCCGAGCCTCGTGCGCGCTGCAATGGGAGCCAAGTAAACATCAGAGGATAAAGAGGAGGAGGCGCGCCCCCCGCGGAATCGAGGCAGCTGCGCGATGTGTCGTTTTTCGAATTTGTATATAGTGTGGCTGATAGATAAAGGGTCTTTGAATTTTAATTACGTGCACCCTCGCACGAGCAATCAATTCTTTTCGGAGCAAATAGCGCGTAGGAAGGGATGGAAGTAGGTCAGAATGTGGAGTTAAGTGTCGGGCTTCGGCGCTGATATTTTGTTTTTTAACTTTTTTTTGGATTGTCGGGTGAAATTTTTGATTGGTAGACAATTTAAAAGTGATTGGTTAGGTTGGTAGGTTGATGATGGGTGAATCGATAGTAACGCAGAAGGGGTTTTTCACGTGAGGTGGAATGTTAGCGCTGACGAATGAGGGCGGTGATGCGCGTTAAAATTTTTGATAAGATAATAAATAAAAAATTAATGGTTATATTTTTAAATAAATGTCAAAAGTTAAATTTTAGTTGGGAAGGTGAATATTTAATTATACTTATTAATATAATCTGAAATAATGTAACTTTAATCTAAAAACATGAAATTAAATTTAAATTCTGACGGTTCTTCATCTTTACCGCGGTTGTGGCATATACTTTTTATAACATTTCAAATAGACTTAAACCAATGAAAATAATAAATGACTAGGATGAATATTTATATTATTAAATTTGTACTCCTTCTGCTTCAGTTTTGCGGTAGATTACATTTAAAATTCTTACACTCATCCCACAAAGCCAAAAAGAACCTCGAGTAATAATTCACCCACTATCTCTATAATTAAAGCAGTCAGCTCTTAATGAAAAAAGAAAAGAAAAAAAAACAATAAAACTCGGAAATTACACTTTGACAAAAAGAAAAATCGCTGCAGTAAATAGAGCGATATAGAAAAAGCAATTTAGCGAAAAATATAATAGAAGAAAAGCGTCTAAAAAAAAAGGATGCACCGAGGTGCTGCATCACCTTCAGGGAGACAGGAACTGATGGGCGCACTGTGCCCGTCTTGGATGTCCGTCTACGAGAGCCGTTTTCCTAATTTACATCCTCATTTGCATCTAAAGGGTGTTATTCGTGATTAAGAGATTTCTCCTGGATTTAGCTCGATTCCTCCTCGAGGATATACTTGTAACGTTGCCAGTGATTACGCGGCCGCATTAATTAATGCCGACTTAATTAATTGTCAGCTGGAAATGCTTTTTTGTACGGATTTGCAATGCACTTGGGTATTTATGGCACGTAATTTGGGATCTATTTTAAGTGGGATTGTTTAAGCTGCTCTTTTAAAGTCTATTTCCTGCGTAATTGTCTAGATTGTATTAGATTAAGTTATGATGTATTTTAGATTGTCCCGGATAATCTATTTCAGAAATTTTTTTTGTATGGGTACGTTTTATCGTTATTGACATGAGTCGTTTATATTGATGCTTAATTCTTTTTCACGATCGTACGATTGTACAATAAATATAGAATACTCGGTTTAAGTGATTGAATGAAACGTTTCTATAAATGTAATTTATTGATCCCACTTGAAAAAAAAAATATATATATATATATTTCCTTCAATTCACGATCGGAATAATATTTATACGGTCGACGATAAATGGATATAAAGGCAACTTCGACGACGTATTTTTCATTGTCTAGGATTGAGTTTTATCGCGATTTCTATATTAAAATTATCCAGCAGAAAAATTATATAGTTACAAAAATTTATGAATTTTTATATTTATAATTCACGACTTTTTTATAACAATTTATTTCCTTTTCTTGGTATTTTTAATCCTTTAAAAGGAAAATTTATGCAATTTTTATTACCGGAAAAAAAGTAACAAGTATATTTAAATTTTTAAATTTTAATTTTAAAATTATATGAAAAACCAAAGTCATAGAAATTTTGCTTTGATCTACTTTCATAAATATTCTAATGTAATATGTTTGTTTGCATCAAAATGTTATTTCTTGGTTTATTTTTGTGTAGTAATCCTACATATGAGGTAGAATTTTTAATTATACAGTAATCACACCAACCGTAAGTCTCATTATAAAAGCAAAAAGTGAAATATTAATTTCAATCCTATTTTAATTAAATTAATACAAATTTTAAATTCGAAAAAAAATTTAAATACACTCTTAATTTGGATATTCAAATTATTAAAACCTTTATTTGAATTTCTATAGATTTCATTAATTATTTCTTAGTTGTTGCAATTTTATTTTACTTCATTCAATTGAAATTGTACAGCTAATTTGATATTCAACTTCGTTTGATATTTTTCATCGACATTGGTATCCTATGTAAATATTGATTTATTCGAGAATAATTAAACAAATTTAGTTTACCTGGGATCTCTATTATACATCAAGTAAGCTTCGAGCTTATTCATATTCAGGAGGTGAATTTATGTACTAAATTATAACGAATCAAGTTCCCTGGTAAACAAACATTCTTCTTACTATCTAATAAACAAGTGCAGTTAATACAAACATTGCATATGATTAAAAAATAATAATTTAATTTATAATAGCATATCACAGCTTAATTAATTATATAGACTGTAATTAATTATATATAGGTAAAAACAGTCTGATTTTATTTTCCTTCAAACTACTAATGTTTGCAAAAACTTTATTCAAGAATAAGATCGCACTGTCCAATAAAAAAAATATTTAATCTATCTCAAACTTTAAATTTCAAATTAAATCCCTCCACGCCACTTCACTAATACACCATAACACCTAATTAACAAACCCACTCTTTTCATCATTACTTTCCCACCCAGCCAATCACAACAATAACTTAAACGAAACAAGTATCCCCGTCACCCTCAACCCTCAACCCAACAAAACAACTAAAAAACTCACCGTTCTCAGGCACGACGAAGTTCCGATGCTGGAGCTCGCAGTGCAGCTGCGTGTCATTGCCGCTCGCGCTCGGGAAATCCATAATATCGGCGCTTCTCCAGCTCAGGCGCCCACCATTGCCACCATATCGACGGCGGCTCGCCGCCGCCGCTACATCCTCGACCGGCCCGGTGTGGCTTTGCCGCCGAGGGCCGCTGCACTGCTCGATTGACGGCCGCGTCGTCGCGCGCACCTGCCTCGGTTGCTTCTCTACTGCATTGTTCTATAGGCGATGCTGGACGAATCTGGATTGGACCTTTGAGAAGGTGGAAGGATGGAGTTATAGTTTTGTTTTGCTGGTGATGCGATTTTGTTCTTATGTTTCTGTTGGGGAGAATGGGGAGGGAGTGTTGCTTTCTTAGTGTGAAAGCTCTGGGAGAGAAGCAAGAAAAGTTTTGGGAGAATTTCGACTTCCCTTGTCAGGAGTTATAAAGTTTTTGAGATTGTACACGTTTTTAGCGTTATTTATCTTATTTTCTATTCCATCAATAAGGCATCGTTTTTGTATTCTTTTTACGTGTT
Organism: Eupelmus urozonus; assembly: GCA_900480035.1. NCBI lineage: Eukaryota > Metazoa > Arthropoda > Insecta > Hymenoptera > Eupelmidae > Eupelmus > Eupelmus urozonus. The sequence goes on along the minus strand of UELX01001514.1, from coordinate 15,779 downwards.
CGTTTTGGCTCTTTAAACTGCTGTCACTTTTCACTTTCATCTCGACGTACCACTTTTCTAAATTTTTTATTTTACTTCTTTATTCTTTCTGATGGAAAGGCTCACAATCTTTTGTTTTCTATATATTTCGACTTTTACTTATACGGTGTTTATTCGTGTCGTTAAAATTTGATAAAATATATTTTTTATTTTAATCTTGTAAAATCCAAGCTTTTTAAAAGTCAAATATAAATTGTTGCTTTTATTCTTTATAATAGTTTATAAGAATGCTTGAACTAAAAAGATTTATAAAAAAAAATGTATTTAACCCATTATTTAAAAAAAAATATATCTTACTTTTAGTAATTCTAAACTGTTTTGTCAGATAAAAGACTGTATTAAAAAAAAGTTTTTATTTAGATAAAAATAATTAACAAAATTGTACGATAGTATAATAAAGTATTTATTAGTTTATTTCTTTTTTTGTAGAAAAACTTTAATTATTCTTGATATTTATTCATGACAAATTCGAAAAAAATCTTATTCGATTTATTGCGAAAATAAAATAATAACAATGTTATGTCATAGTGAATATAGCAGATTTCGTAGATAGAACATCAAAGAGAAAAAATTATTAGGAAAATGTAAAAAATGTAATAAAATAAGCCATATACAGTAGCGACGAGAATATTCGTATTTTATAATAAAAGCTAATATATACAACATTTTTGAACATACTCACTAGAAGTAGATTGTATTTTTGTAAAAACTTTAAACATAATCAAAACATTGCAGGTACAAGTATTGCACTCTAAAAATTTACCTTGATATTTTTATATTAAAAACATTTTTTTAGCAAAAAATATATTGTATTATTTACATACTGAAATTGATAAATCATTCTTTGAAAGAAATATTAAAACAATTTCATAACAAAACTACAAAGATTTATTAAGTTTTTCTTACATTCAATGTAACTTTTCTCATATCAACTTTTCATATTATTACGAAGTATATGACATTTTTTGTTAGAAAATGAATCTTTTATAATTTTTGAACTTCTACAATTACAGGATACAGTTCAAAATAATTATGACAGTTTGTAAAAATAACTATTATATCATTTTAAAATATATTTCATTCATATGCAATAATCTTTTTTTAATCATTTTGAAAAATTTATTTCACGCATTTTACTATGGTCTATTACAATTCACTTTATTCCAAGTATATTAATTAAGCAAAAGTTTAACATAAGTATTAAAGTTAAAGTTCTTTATCGGTTAAATACCTCTTGTATAATTTTTTCCGCTTAATGTTTTATTTCTTTACTTTTGTAACTCTTCTCTTACTTTGAAACTTGTCTTAATATCTAACTTTCTCTGTCGGTGTTTTCACATAATTTCCATACTATATTCACGTGAAGCAAAAAGATTAGGTAATTGCATTCGGATAACTAATTAATATTAATATCATTTTATTTTACAAAAAAAATTTTAATTATTTACACTTTTCCTCTAAACCTCCAAACTTCAACTTTTAAAGCATTTCCAGCACATTAATCGTCCATTTCCTCATCAACCCCCCTTCAATCCAACACCTCGGCCAAGATAAAGCAGCAAAAGTGCACTAATCAGAAAATTCAGTAACCCCCACCCTCCCTCGTCTCTCTTAGCTCTCTTCTAGCCTTGATTAAAAGTCAAAGATCAGATCTCCGTGAAATAGGTGACGAGTATCGATCTCTCTCTCCTCTCGATTATTTACGAAAAGCTCGAGGCTGGCGCTAATGCATTCCGCCGTTCTCTCCGCTTAATTACGCACCGACGGCCCCGCGCGCTCGCTACACATCCGAGCGGATAATAAAGTCGAGCCGGTGCATTATGCAAAGTACTCGTTATCGGCTAAGGAAAAAAGGGGGGGGGGGAGCTAAAGAGACAAGAGAGAAAGAGTGGGAAGATGAATCGATCGTGGCCCCCTCGAAAGGATCAAAAGTTGGCCGAAAAAAAGGGAGTATCGGTGCATGTATAGCTGGGTGTATATACGTACCCCGCGCTGAGCACACGCGTGCGATAGCTCCTCGGCTTTTGTGCGATGCGCCTCGGAGGAAGTAGCGTATCGGGGGATGCGATCGTTACCGGGTTCCTTGGCGCGAATGCGCCGGGCACGGTTACTTATTCCGGGCTGTACTGCCGCTACGTGACTGCTGGCGATCTCGGCGGTGGATCTGGAAGAATCGAGATTGAGATAAGGTTGGAGTCGTTGCTTTTGTTGGTGGGATGTGTGGGATAGAGATGCGAGTGTGGTGGAAGATTGGTTAGGAGGTGTTTTAATTTTTTATGTTTGAGGGTAGTATGATGTAGTGGATGTTAAAGTAAATAATTAATTGGTTTGATAATTTAAGGGATTGTTCGTTATAAATATTTTTAAGGGGTTCTTAAAATTTTTTGACAAGTTATTTCTTTACAAGAAGGTCAATTTAAGAGAAATATGATACACCGTAATGTTTAGAAAATGGGTCACTATAATTTTAGATATTTCCATAAATTTTCAAAAGTTAAAAATGTATTTTAGAACCACTTTTGAATTATAAAAATCTTAGTTTAGATAACGATAACATTTTTAAAAATGCTGTACTTTTTAAATGTGATCTTTTGAAATTCCAGTAGTACAACACTATCACATGTCAAACCAGCAGACACTCATACGCAAAACCCTTTAACATATTTCATATTTTTCAGTATCCCACAACAGTAAAGAATAATCTTTCCATCCCCAGCAGAGTAAAACCTCTAAATAAAACCAAAACATTGCAAAATCATTAACCAAAACGCTCCAAACCCCCTCCTCCTCCCCCCAGCCGTAAAGCCTCATCAATACGTTAATCCAGTTGATTAGGTACTCTCTCGCCTGCGCGCGCGAACTTGCCGTCTTCCTCCGATATCTGATCGTGAGCAGCAAGTCAGGTGCTCCAAAAAGGCCAATAGACAAGCCATTCGGCCGCTGCATCCTGGGTATATATAAGAGATGCGAGGCCCGTCAGGTGGCTTTCGCGCTGGGGAAACTATCGACCGCAGAGCCGCAAATTTCGCGTGAAGATTGCGGCTCTTGGATTCTTGAAGTCGTGACTGCCGTTATTCGACTGTTGCAGCTTTTGTTAGGAGAACAGATGCAGTGGGGTGGCGATGTGACAGAGTGACTTGGATGGGATCTGTGTTTATTGAATGGTTTGAGTGGTAGAGAGTTTTTTATTGTGATTGAATTAATGTAAAATTTTTGAACAAGTGTCAAAAAGTTATGTCATTTTGATTTTAACGTTGATTGACTATTTTGAGTGTTAAAAAGGCTCGGACATCAGAGTTTGAAATAAGATCGTTCCAGTAATTATGAAGTTTGAGTAGCTGCTCTCATATTAGTTTGTGATAGCTTTATCATACGCTATTTGACGTCGACATATTAGTAACTTGTAGGAGGACGAAGATAAATAATCGCCATATTCGGAGTTAATTATCTTAAGAGTGATTATTTTGAAGTATTCTTCCTTTGAAATAAAAATTTACTAATTTAAGAGTTTTAAAACATAACAGAATCATAATGAAATAAAAAAATTTAATTAAATTATACATCTAAAAAATTATATTGAATGTCAAAAATAACATCGAATCTCAATTTTCAGTATGATTGAAAATGTTCAAGTCTGTGATTTTGAAAATTTGACTTGAGGTCACGCAAAAATATTCTCGATTTATAAAATTTTACATATTCAAGTATGCGCTTATACAGCAAACGTGATCCAAATGTGAACCAAAACACTATATTATAAAATCCATAAAAATGAGTAACGTATGTAACTATATAAATATTTCATAGAATAACATTTTTAGTAATTTTTAAAAGTTTATATAAGTAAAGTAAGTAAAGAAAAAAAGAAATAAAAAGTACCTTTCTACACAAATTTAAATTTCAAATAAAAATTAAACAAAGATACCTTAAACACGACGAAGCTCGATTGACTACTTTATGTATCTTTGAAACGAAGTAGAATACTTGGATACTTCAATTTACATTGAAGAGCTACCCTTGGCAGAGATCTCAATGCATCCTCGGTATACCGTCTGACACTCTACCTATTTACATTTTCGTCTTTCCCAAGTGACAGCCTTGATAAATTGATTCACGTGTACGTGAACATATACGTTTTGATCATTTCAAATGTCTATATCTATGTGCAGTATATATCAAGACGTTATTTATATTTGTTATGAAAATATTTCTAGGTTGTAAATTACATTTCCTTTCAAAAATACAGTCAAAAAATACATTAAAACTTTCATAAAATCATTGAACATTTAATAATTTATTTGAAATATTATTGTAACAGATATCAAAATTTTTTATTTTACATTCTTTAAAAACACTGGAAAATCATAGACTTGTATGACATACTGACATTTTCTTTTTTATTTATTTACATCTCTCGGCTCTTCCATTTGTCACTTTTTTCCATTGATTTTCGATATCCAACAAGAAAGAGGGGTTCAAGAAGTTACAATAAATTTTCACTATCACAGAATCTGTAATATTGTAGAACACATCACTCGTGGGACTGATAAGATGTCATTTACCCATATTACAATAACAGTCAGTTTTATAAATAACGCCGGAAAAATTTATCTCACCTTTATCCCAACAAATATTCTTCAAAATTACAACAATCATGTACTCCATCAATCACTTCCAACACCCTTCACCATAATCCAACTCAATAACACTCCCCTAAAAAAAAATTAAACTCTAATTAACGCATCGCGAAAATTCCCACGCTATACACTTAGCCTGCGAGCATTTAACTTTCCGTCCGGCAAAGCCCGCAGAGAAATTAAATTCTCGCCGCTGTGCGCAGGTAGTCCTGTCACTTTGCTCTCCGCGATTAACTACCGGCCGAAGTGCCGCCTGCAGTGCGCTGAATTTCTCCGGTCCAGCCGCCCCCGCATCTGCCACCTTTTCGTCCAACGCCTTTCGAGGAAACCGCATATCCGCGCTCCTGGCTTTTCAATCTTGCGCGTACGTGCTTTTTTCTCCGCGGCAACTTTTAATTACGCGGCCGTTTTATCGGGGAAAAAGGCAGCTTTGCGGCTGTAGCGAGGGAGTTTCGCTTGACGTCTTTGGGAAATTTTTTCGAGAGAGGGGGAGAGCTGAGAGGGTGCAATAAGTCGATGTGAATGTTTGATGAGGTAAGAGAGTGCAGAGCTTTTAAGAGACGCACTTTCGCACTTGCGCGTTGGGTTTTTTTTTCTCGCGAGCGTTTTTAAAAATCTCGCGCACCTGTTACTTGTCAGGGAGTGTGAACGCTTTAACGAGAGGCGAGCTTTTTTCGAGGAGCGAATTTGACGAGCGTGGGAAGAAACACGTTTTCGGGTGCTTTGAGTGAGTGAACAAAGGGGTACGTGTAGTTTACGTTTAGTTTGTGAGAGTGCATTTTTGGGAGGCGGATTAATTGCGTTCGAAAGTAAAGTAATATTTAACAGCGCAAAGTATTTTTGAAAGGTTGGTTACTAACTTAGTACACTACTTCTGAGTGAAAACAGGAAATTGAAAAATAATTTGGAATAATATGAAAATATTATCATATATTAATATCGATCATATTACGATTTAATAAGGATGTGTCTATTATAAACAAAATAAAAAGCAAAAAGATAAATGGTCTGGTAGATTTGCGAAGTCTTTCTCTTGCGATATATTTTTGCACTTGACTTCATCATAAATTCTTAAGCTCCCTCATGGGAAATATCTAGTAAGCTTCAAAAATATTAACGCCAAACGTTCTGAATGATATAGGGTCAAGGAAAAAGATTAAATAAATGGATAATTCAATAAGGGTAGTTTTCATTTTCATGAATAGAAATGAAATTTTTAACTGAAAGTGAAGAATGAAACCGCAAATCAAACTGATCGAATTGTATTTATCATATGGTGAAGTTAAGGTTATAGTTGTAACTTAATTTAAACTAATTTAAACTGTTATGACTTAAAATACAGTATATATATATTTTACTCACTATAAAATAAAGTAATTTTTTAATACTTTACGAATATGCATATATTTTTTACTGAATATTCTCATAATAATAATAATTATATAATTTTTCTCCGTATTTCAACTGTACAATATAATAAACAGTGACAAACATAACGTTTAAGTAAAGTGCCATAAAAATTTTTCATTTAAAAATACCTTTAATTCAGAAAACAAATAAAAATTAAGTTCCCCAACGTATGGGTGGTCAGAAATAATTCAGACTTGACAACATCAACCACCAAAAAAGTTAAAGGATCAGAATAAAAGAAGCCCAAAAAAAGTAAGCGCTCAAATGTTTAACAAAACATAAAAAGGATATCATTGAATTGTCCATAAATAAACACGAACGGCGTTTGGTCGTCTAGACGAATTCATGCAAATTGCCACCGTAAAACCGAATTGCGTTAAGGGCGTGCTTATCTCATGAGAAAAGGCATACGAAAAAAAGAAAAAAAAGATGTTCCTAAAGAAATAAACGGAAAAAAATAACGAGCTCGCAATACTCGACACGTCCTTATACCCTGCCTACGGCTTGTTTCCTTATCATTCTCGGCGGTACAAAAACCGTGTAAGTGGACAAAGGTACCGTTATATCGGATGAATGGGTTAATTTTAAAGTGTGACGCTACGTCTGGAGGAGCGCAAAATGCTCGCCGGTAATTTGCATTCAGAGCACGTAAGCGTAAAATACAAATGTGGTCGTAACGACGACTGATTTAAAATCTTGTTTAAATTATAACGTAATTCGCACGTAATATTACATTTAAATAATCTGGAATTTTGGAGTGTGAGTTTTATGAATTAAGAGAAAAAGTATTTTATGTCAAACAAACGCTATGTACATTTTGAACATAAAATAAAGAGTATTTTATTAGGCAAAATTTAAATATTTTTAAATTTTAACATAGGTATAATTTTTCCAAGATTATTTAATAATAATTAATTAAAGTTTTTTGACAATAATAAAGTTTTGTAATGATGTTAACGTTTTTCATTTTACTTATTGAGCTAAAGGATAATTTGAAAGTTTCTGCTGCTTAACAAATTACTAAATTCTGTCTTACATAAAATTTCTGGAAAATTCGGTCAATAGACAAAAGGTCCCATTTCAAACTTTAGAGTTTATTGTCTTCTTGAATAAATTAAATAAAACTTTTTTCGTTTAATTATTGTCAAAGACTTTATTAAGATATTAGCATGACTTTAAAACCCGATATCTGTGAAATGTGTTTTAGATTTTTTATAATAATTGACATACAGATATTTTTTCAAATGTGCTAACTTGATATCAAGTTTTAAATTATTATAGCAAAATAATTTTTATAGTATTAAAAATATACAAAATATTTTCTCAGTTCTGCATAGCACTCTTTTGAAAACACAAACAATTGTTTCAAAACTATTAAAAATTTTCTAACACAGCAAAGTTTTTCAGAGCCTATAATACCAAACATACAAGAAATCATGTCACGTTTTCCGATAACTTTTTTTTTTCTTTCTTTTGAAAACCTTTGAGATCCAGTGCTGACCCACTCTCTAAAGGCAGATGCCCACAGGACATAAGACTTCTGCGACCTCAAGAGAAAAGCTACGTAAAGTACGCCTTTATTGAGAGCATGAAAAATTTAAATTCGACAAATCTAGCTCTGAAAAGATTTCTCAAGAAAAAAAGCTAAAGACATTCGTATGCTAAAGAGAACGTATTATATCTGAAATCACTAAAATTATATTTATAATCATTATCATTTATTAATTCATGTTAATGCAGTCTACAAAATGTATTTAGCTACACTTTTAATAGTAATTTAAATGTGATGTTTCGTTTGTTAAAATGACATTCGAAATTCTATGCAAATATCGTATTTAAGCAGATGTTCAAGTAGATGCATTCCTAATCTAGTCAGACATACTATTCCGTATTTGCATAAGTTGACACAGTCTAATATTACTACATTTTGATTCGACTCATACACGACCCACCAAGCCCACATCCTCTTCTAAAGCCCAATTTCTAAATGCATACATCCCCTCCACTAAAAATCCACCAACACAAAAGCACAAAAGAAAACCCCCACCCCTTCCAAACACCTACCCGAAAATCACGGCATCACCACAACCCTTAAAACGCCAAGCCTAATAACCCTTCGCATCAAGCAAATTACAATCTTAAAAGCAGCAGACAGATGGAGGTCGCGCGTGATGCTCCGTACAAAGCAGCAGTGCGTTAACCGGATTTGTGCCGCACGGAGAGAGACGAGCTCGAGGCGAGCGCGTCCCCCGCATGTATATGCTTTGGAGCTTTGCGAGCGCGAGCGAAAAGCCGTCGGCTGCTCTGATATTCCGATGCGCCGGAGTGAGGCTGCACCGGCAGGCATAGCCGACGCGCCTGCAGAAAGGTGGGATCAAGGATTCAATTGGAGGGCGCGCTTGTTGACAGCTGGCTGCGTCGCGCGAGACGACAGCTCCGGCTTTGGGTCTGTGCGATTTTCGCTGAGAGGAGGCTGGGGAGATGGATTTTGGAGGTGGTCGGGTTGGGTTGCTGGTTTATTGGGTGGTGAGGGTTGGGAAGGGTGGTTTTAGAGCTAATTGCGATGGTGGTTTGATAGTGAGGGGGGATTTTCGGTTTGAGGCGTTTTGGGTTTTGTAAGGGGAATTGTTGGATTTTGGGCAGACCTGTGGTAATAGTTCTTACAGATTCTACAGTTGCTTAGTGTATTTATAAAATTATTACATATTTTTTAAAAACATTTAAACTTTTAAAGTGCATAAGTAATTTTTGAATTAATATCTTTTAACGTTATAACTGAACAGTTGAAAAATTTTAGTAATTTTGGTAATTTTTATTTTTTCATTATAACACTCTGATACACCGACATAACAAACTTTATGTTTGTGTAAGTACTGTTTACGGTTTCAGAAACTACGGTTAATCCTGTGTACTTCGTTTTAGTAGATTCCTGAACTTTATTCACGCGGTAGTGAAGCGCTAAATTCGAAAAATTTCACAAAGTAACTTTGGATCTAATTATAATGAGTTGCTGTCGTACGTGAAGTATACATCGCATAATTGAAGTATACATAAATTAAAGCTACTTTATAATAATATAAATACTCATTAAAATACTAAAATTTTATACAAATTTTATAAATAATACTGTCCTTGTAACATGTGACATGAAAAATTTTAACAGGACAAGTCATTTTTTAAATAGTCAACAAAATGTTCTTCGCTAAATTAATTTTAGACGTTTATTTATTCCGTTTGTTTTTGAAACACATCCGACTCTATTTGCCACAGTTACCCTGAAAATCCTCGACAATCAACTGGTACTTTTTGCTGTATTTTTCAAGTCCTCGACTAATACAAATTAAACAAAAAAAGTGCGCGCCAGCAAACAACCTCGGCCCCGAAGACAAATGCGCCAAAAATACAAGAACCCAGCGCCAGCAGCGTAGCCGCCGCTGGAGAGTAAAAAAAAAAAAATTCAGGAAAAAGCCAACATCAGAGAGCGAGCGAGAGAGAGAGAAAGAGCTGTGCCCTCGCGTACACGTTAAGCGAATATCGCGGTCCTTGCGCGCCTTATTTTCTGCTTTGCCGGAAATTTCAATTTTCATGGAGCTCGGGCCTTTGTGAAACCGCCTATATGCGCGCCCCCGCACTCAAATACAGATATAAACACACATACACGCGCGCCCGCGCACACACATACAGAACGCAGACTCACACACAGACGCAAACAAACACACATGCGGGAGAGAAACTGGCACGGCTCCAGCAACATCGGCTTTACAACTGCCAATTTTTATTAGCCGCTCGTGTATGCACACACACACACACACACACACGCATGCACATACACATTCAAACACACTAGTGCGCCTACACGCAGAAAATCTCTTGCCGAAATAGCGATAGATATGCACGAGGCTTGACAATGAAAACTGGTTTTCCAGCAGCACACACAAGTGTCGTCGGCAGGCGTGGCCCAATTCGTTTGCCACTGCACACCAAGCGCATAATTGATACATTAATAATTGCTGCAGCTAATATATGGCGCGAGAGCCGCCGGCGGGGGGTTCAGTTGTGGAGAATTCATAAGGTTTAATGGATCGTTGATGAAAACGGCTATTGCAGGGACAGATCGCCGAGCGAGGCACGATGACGCTTGGTTTTGTTTAATGTAACCGAAGTGTAATTGTTATTCGCGTTCGGATGGATTATTTCATCTGATTATTGCGGAAGCGGACGCTCGATGTTTAAGTGCTTTCAGGCAAGTTTTGAGATATATTCTGTGTGAATTTATAAATAATATTACGCTTTATTATTATAACTTTCTTTTTGGGATTTTAACATAGTTAATGTAAATTGTTGAACTGAAAGGCTGAATTGTTCGCCTTGTTTTTCAGCGTTTCTTGTTAAAATGAAAATGAACCCTTACTTATTCGCAGCTGCACTCAGAAGCAAAAATAAAGTTTTTATGCGGTAACAAACATTCCAATGAGAAAACGAGGAAGTTTTTACAGGTTTACTTTAGTTACGTCTGTGCGTTGTTGCTTCAATCAAATTTTCTTGTTAAAATTACACAATGCGCGCGAGTGTAGGCGACTCATAATTTTAAATTCCAAGTGTAATGAAACAAAGAATACAAACAGAATGATGAGTAGCTGTACAAGTCCATAACTATGGAGAAGACGAAGCTGAAAATTCAAACAGGAAAAGTTAAAAAATAGTTTTCCTTCCTTTTACAAAAGTTTTACTTGGATACCCTTATAAGAGGATATCATGCATTAAATAAAGAACAATTACCATTTTTGAATTAAAAGTTATATCTAGAGTAAAATTTTTCGTTTTTTAAACCGCATTTGACGGAATTAACATATATTTTACCGTAACGATGAAAAGAAATTCGTAAAAAATGTAACACAAAAAGAAAATGCTAACAGCGAAGAAACCAATTGATATAAGAGACAATTGCATGAAACATTCAAGATTAAAATGAGCATGAAATCCTATGAATTTAAAAAAATTGACTTCTATGTGGAACACGAAGAAAATTAAGTTTCAAAATTGGAATGTCTAACCAGACTCGTCCGTTTCTACTTATCAACATTCAAGCAGCAATACATGGTAGAAGAATGTATAGGACTAATTTCTCATATATATTCTAAACGTAAGTACTTTCTTTTAGCGCTATTTTTGACTAGAAAATTTTCCTAAAAACTATTAATTTATATATAATTAAAACTTAGGTAAAAACAAGAGTTTTCTATTAGCTATAGCCGCCTATATGGATAACACACAGAAAGGCTTAAAAAATTATAGCACTAATTTAAGATTGTAAAAAATAGCTTCCTATCACAATAGCTCATAATAAACATTGTTTATTCCTTAATTTCTTCATTATAACCATGCTGAAATGCATATTTACGCAATTTTTAAATTGCACATTTCAAATTGTCCAATCAACATTAAAACTCAGAATCCTAAAAGCCTTCCAAAAATAAGCACTCGCATGAAAATACAAATGAAACGAAAAATTTGCATTTCAAAGGCACTGAAAACAAAAAAAAGCTACGGCGCTAAAATATGAATTTCCCTCTCGCCTAACGCTCGCAAAGAGAGCAAAGCGAAGTTTCCCTTTTCCCGTCATCGCGCTACTTTCCTCGCGTCTCTTATATTACAGTCTCGCGGAACTCTACTGAGTTTTCACATCGATACGCATCGAGAATCGCGCTATAAGCGAGGCAGCATCGCCGATATTATCGCCAGATCGCGACTCTAGCTCGCTACCTCCAGCTATCTTTCTTTTTCCGTCCTTCATAAAAATGAAAGAATATGAAACGGAATATCGAGAACCGCGTCGTTGAGGAATTTCAAGGCGAGCTGCCCCGCGCACTTTTGATAAAGGGAAATTTAAACGGGAAATTATCCGTCGTTCGATTTGTGTTTGGTAATGTCGACTTTTTACCGGTCGAATTGTGCAGTGCGATGAAGAAATGTATTCGTTTATCCGCGGTGTAATGAGGTAGAAAGGAAAGAAGACGTAATTCCGTTTTAAAATTTTTATTTTCTGTGTTGTTTTGCGCGCGATATACAGTGCGTCTTTGGAAAACATTGATGGAATTTATTGGGACAGAGAGAATCGAGCGAGTTTGTATGTCATTGAAATTTTATTTGATATTTCGAGCGCATTCTCGCAAGGAATCTATGAGTTTTGATGAAAAGAAAATTAAATGAAGAAACGGGGTTCGAAGTTGCAGTTGGTGAGCTATCAAAGGCAGAGAGCGTAAGTTCATAGTTTTTGAATAATTCAAAAAGATTGCCAATGCAGTGTAGTGATTTATAGTTTAAATTTGATGAAATACGGGAAAAAGAAGGGAATTTCCTAGAATCGAATTTCTCTTCAACATATTGCTATGGTTTTTCGAAAGCATAAAATAGACCTTATGTAATAAAAAGTCACTTACTGTGATAGTTTACTGAACATTGTTTTATATTTGTTATTATTTTTATTCTAATTTTTTGTTTATTTGTGATCTGTTTAAAATATACATTAAATTTATCAAAATTAGTAATAAATTAGTTATACATGATATTTATGCTACCTATTTGACTGGAAATTCTTGATTTTAATATAAATCCCTAGAAATTTCTTTAAGGAACTTTCCATAAATTATTCAAGGACGCGAAAGTTCTCTAATGTAGCTATAGAAAAAAAAAAAAACGTTAAAAAGAACAAAGTAGTCGGTAGCTTCTTGAAAGACAATGAATTTTCTTTGGATTCGCAACTTTCTTTCCGTAGAATGACATTAAGTCAATCTATTCATAGTTTCAACTTAAAAATGTTAAAATCGTTTTGTCAGTAGGAACAAAAGTTTTCCGATTCCCAAACGTTTCTTAGCTCGTAAAACAGGAGCAAAACCAGCCTTACTCAAAGATACAATGTATTAAGCGAAACACAGATAAGTCGAAATTACAAGTCTTCGTGGCCAGAAGACAAAAGCGCCAGTCTAGCAAGCGACTAAAATAAAGGCTAGGTAAAACGCCCTTAAATTATAAGCTGCCTAAACTTTATTTCGAAAGATAGATTCAACATACACCCAGATTTAGAGAAATTTGTTTTATATTAATGTTTTCTATGTTAACTGTATATAATATAACAAAAAATATATACAGATTAAATAAGCTCGTTTAATAAAATTTAGATAAGTAATACCAAATAATTTTATTAATTACAATTTTACTTATTCTGACGATTTTAAACATAAATAATATGCAATTCTATTTAATTTTTATCATTAGTATTTATTTCAGAGATAAAAAATGTATATAAAATATATAATAGGAAGCTTATGTAAAAGTTTTAATTTATGTATACTTTAATCGATAAACTTAGACAAAGGAGCTCTCCCCTTAAATTATTTCGAATGATTGAAACAATGGAAAAATTTTTAGCACTTGTTATAAACGTTATTATTATTTATATTTATATTATATTTATATTTATAAGTGCTCAAAAAATAAGTTAGTGTAATTTTAAATAATAACATAGTATCAAAAGTTTGTTTTTATAATAAATGAAAATAATAGAATAATCAATGATTACATACAATAAAGATATATTACCTTCTGGTATTCATTTGAAACACGATTGAATCGAAAGATTACATTATAAACATTAGAAGGAGCATGGAACTTTCATCAAAAAATAGTGCTGCATATGGCTTTTTAAAAGAAGTATTTAAATATTAACATTAAGATAAGTGCACGGAGCGAAATATTTACCCTTTCAGAAGTTTCATCATCATCGTGACCATTTTCTCGCTAACATTCGCCTAAAAAGTTACTCAGCACTACTTTTTGATGAAAATTTGGCTCTTAACTAAATGATTGTAGATGTCCCAAAAATATTACTATAAAATATATTACAAATAATACTAGATTATATAAATCGTAAATTGCAAGTACTTTAAGGTATTTTTCAGTTGATATCTTTGTATATTGTTAATCCATAGCGTCGGTCTTAGTGTCGGGTGCAAGAAATTTCGAAAAGTCTTTTTTTATAGAAAAATGATCTGAAGTTTAATGAACCAAATTAAAGTTAAATTTTAATTGATCAAGGACCTTATATACCAAATGACGTATGCCGGTTCTCTAAGGGTTCAAAATAGTACCATCATTATTAAATCAAAACGAAATAAACTTTGTTATTATTGGAAATATGTTAATTTATTTTCTGACAAAATTTAAAAAAATTATAGCTAAAATATTTTTGTACTACTACCATGTTTTATAATATTTTTCAGTTAATAAAAATAAAAAACTTTTCATTATTCAATTACTATTGCTAAACTTATTCTCGAAAACATTTGCATTAATCTAATAATAATAATAATAATTTGAAAACAAGCTCTATGCTAAAATCGCCGAAACGATAGGTATGAAGTTTCAAGTCGTTGCATTGGCCACGTCATGATAATCAAAGAGGATCGTCCAAAGGCGTAGATTTCCTTTCTCAAAGAAAGGCGAGGACACGGAGCGGTTGGAGCGAAGAGTCTCAACCGTAGACAGAAGACTGCAGAGTTTGGTAAATGTCTGATAGTTACTATAGAATTTTTTTAAGTAACAATTTTTTCGACATTCGCCTTACAATTTTTTTTGCGACTGGAACACTATATGGCCATCGACTGAGTAGGTTCGACTCGGTTTGTAAGAATTTTAAATTACAAAAATTAAGTTTACATTTTTAAGGACTTATTTATTTTATTTTCATTATTTGTGGCACTGCTTTCGATTCTGTCTAGTAATTAGTTTACAGGATAAGCTTTAAATTTAATGTTGATAGTTTAAATTATAATTTGTAAATAAGCAGTTAAATTTTGATATATTTCGAAAGATATTAACTCATAAAAAATGGGATTTATAGATTAATTACAACAATTTTCATAAATGCATACTCGAAAAATCTCTCTAAATATACCATAAATGTAATCTAACATTTTTGTATATTTTTTTCCACTAGTACGAGTCATATTTCCATCGTTTCTAACGGCCTTTTCTTATAGAAAGTTGAAAAACTTCTTTTAATGCTTGTAAATTAAATATTGAAAGCATTCAAAGAACTTTCCAAGCATTAAATAGTCATTTTAAATTATTGCGCTATTACGCTAAAGTTACGCTTTTAACTAACTGTACATATATGTACTTAAAGTTGAAAATGCTAATCCTGTATAACAAAGTACTATAAAGTCAACGATCACTGAATACTCAATTTTGAAAGCACAGATACACTTCCATGAGCAAAGCTTGTGTAAAGCGGTAAGAGCGTTGCACATAACCTAGCTAGGGTTCCACTGGAAACTTTAGATTACAGCAGCTCACTGAAGTTTTTACTTGGTTTATGTTAGTTTGAAATTTAATCTCCTATTATGGCATCTTACAAGGGCATAAAAAACAGATAAAATACTATATTTATGTGAGAGTAATTTTTTTCATCTAGAAAACTCAAAAAACTCAATTTATAAGGAGACTTCATCTCCGAGAGACGGATTCTGATGAGAATTTATGGTAGTACTTGTTACCCGCATGTAATCATGCATACTGTAAAGACTCTTCGCGCGTTTTGAATTTCGCGCCGTACTGTCAGCGGGCAGTAGAGAGTCTACTTCGCAGGCGCGCCGCTAGGTGGCGCGCCCCCCTCCCTGACCGTCACGCGGCAGA
>UELX01001513.1:0-42667 GCA_900480035.1 Eupelmus urozonus | reverse complement strand
ATACGCTCGAAATGCTCAACTTTCTCTACCAATTTTAGGCATGGAAAAGGGCCTATTTCTTGCGCGTGTTGGGAAAACTTAATTTCTCAATGTTAATTAATTGTGCAGCTACAAATATCATTTTTTATAATATTTCCACTTGAAGCAATTGGATGTTCTCTTGCGACAAGAGGATTTGTGTTTTTTTTTCGCGTAGAATATATTTCCCTTAGTGTAGTATAAGCCTAAAAAATAATTTATTTCATAATTTATTTTTTTTTATAATCCAAGAAACAACGGATCTCAAGAAATTTCTTATTCATCATATTTTAATTTAAAAAATTTTCTGTTGTTACTTAAATAATTTTTTTAGTACTTTTATCGTCATAAAAAGAAAAAAATCTATTATAATTCTGCAACGTTAATCAAGTAATTACTCGTCTACATGAATGTTAGCTTAAGAGAGCTTTGAATATCGAGAATAAAATTTAGAAAAAGTAGAATTTTTGCGATATTTTATACTAAAATTAGGTAAATAAAGCAATATTCATTATTTTTGTATTACACACACGTTTATTTAATATCAAAAGTAACCTTAAAACTAAATAAAAAGGTTGTAACAGTCCAAATACAATACTACTATGACGTTCCGTGTGCCATAGCATGAACAATTTCAAATACAACATCCATATCAAGAAGCTTAAATTCTTTCTTATCGACAAAGTCTTTTGATCGCGCCGCGATGAACTCAATCGCTTGAGACTTTAGTTTCGACGCGCTGTAGGTAATAGCCAAATTAAGGTAATCCAGAGCGTTTTCGATTTTTAGATCGTTGCAAAGTGTATTCTCGCACATCAACTTCAGTTCTTTGATGGAATATTTTTCTGCGGCAATTAAAAGGTCCATCGCTATAGTCTCGATGTCATTAACTTTGGCCGCGTAAATGAAACGAAACAGTTCCTTTAGTATGTCGTATTTTATGTCCTCGATCTCAACTCTGCTTTCTTGTCCTTCTTTCATGTTGTGCTTAAACATAGCTTCGAAAACTGGACTTCGAATTGCCAGTATGCCTTTGTGTAAATGAAATTCTTTTTCTTCCGCGGTGAAAATGACGTCGCTGAATTTTCCACTTTCGAGTAGCGTTTCAAAATTGTCGAATTCCTTGACTCTGAATAAACTATTCTTCGCCATTTCTCTGTTCGATTGTATTGTGGAATTTTTAATTATATTTACATTTATTCTACAAAATATTTTTAATTTGTCGTTTTCGAGAACGTCATTTTCGATAAGTACGACGTTTCTTTTAACGAACTGCGGGGCTTCCAAAACTTCGGATTCGGAAAGTTTAGTTTGTGGCCATTTTTTTTCCTTGATTTTTTTATTTTTGCTATTTAAAATCGTTAAATAAGCAGATATTGTAACGTTAGTTTTACATTTATTTTCAATACAAACGGATAAATAATCTTTATTTTCTTCATTGTTGCCCTTAGGATATAACCATATTTGCCACTTCAATTGCATTCCATCGTCGGTTGTTGGGAATACGGGCGATTTCAGTACTTGTCCTATCTCGTTGCAAACAGCTGAGAACCGATGTATCACCCACTTGTAAGTATAACCTAGTGTTGTCAGATCAATTTCTCCAACATTTTTCGTACATGAAGACGAATTCATTTTAACTTGTCACTTTTTTATTACTTATCATATGAAAGTACACTAAATATTCTTCAGCTTTTTCGTTCTGCAAACACATCAAAACTTTTTAAATCCCAGAATTATTGTAGATACTGGATTATTTTTGTATGCTATACAAGTGACAATTGCGAGGTCGGCGGTGACACTGTTATGGCTCATTCTCAAATGAATAACTGACGGTAGTACTAACAGATGGCGCTTTCAGTTCATTGCAGGCAGATTCAAATAAAATTATGTTTGCAACGATGAAGTTATTTTTTAAATATTAACATGCAGAGAAAAAGAATTAATGGAAATTATTGTTAAAAAATTGTAAATATCAGTGCAGATTCACTGTGTAAAGTAATATCAATGAATATCTAAATTAAAAGTATGAATATTATAAAATGTTTTGAGTATTATTAAATGTGAAAAGGATATAATAGCTACTATTAATCGACTTATTTTCTTAAAATATCATTTTGCAAAAGGTAATACTTTGCATAATACGAGCTATGTGATATATACTGATCAATCTTAAAAAATTACTAATCAGATCTTTAAAATATAAAAACTATTATTTTAATGTACAACATACATACATTCATACTTGTCGAAATTAATGAGGAGCGAAAAAGACCTGGATTGTTATAATTTATCGCCCAAATATTTGGGCGATATCAAAGCGAATTTTGAAAATACTTTTATATTTAAATTACATCCTTTTTTGTATAAAGATTATAATGTTTATAAAGCTGTTCTATAATTATTTTCACATATTTTAAAATTAATTAAGAAAAACAAAATCTTTTCGAAGTCGGACTAATCACGTACACATACTACTGAATCTTGTAGATGCCTATCTTTCATAATCAGGACTGCAAATCCGACTCAACCATTTAAAATGATCCTCTCAAAAAGTAAAACTATCATTCAGATCCATTGCCTTTTTTATTTCAATATAAATATTCTGCTACAATACCGTGAAATAGGAATTTAGTTCAATTATAGAAATATTTGTTGAACTTCAATGAATATTTATTACATTCAAATAAATAATCTTATTTTAAATAAACATCTCATCCGATTTCTCATCTGACGATTTATAAGAAAAAACTAAGTTTATTTTTATAATTTTGCTGAATTTCACTTTTTATGTAGTTTTCTTTTCTTTATATAAATCTCAGTTGGTAAATCAAATAAGATCTCATCTAAGATTTCTCAGTATGGAACAATAGATTAAAAATTTTGACATATGCTTTCTACGTCAAATATCGCTGGAGTTCTTCAATACTCACTGGTGATACCAGTTTTTAATATACATGTTATTTTTGTAAAAAAATTGTTAAATATGATTTCTTGTAAAATATTCTAACTTATCAATTATGATATTTTACTCAAAACGAGCACAGATATTCATCAACTGCAAAATTTCTTCAAATCATTAGGTAATCTAACAGTTCTGGTTCTTAAAAAGTGCTAGTTCTAAAAAAATTACAAAAATATAAATATTTTATCAACTAAATCAACTCAATCGTATTTATTTTATCAATTCAATCATATACTTCAGTTTGATGCGAATCGACGAATTTACTCCACTATACAGAAATATCAGAGATCCTGATGTATTCGCAATTTCTCGCACTTATAGCCACGATTCTTATTAACCTCTGCAATACCGCAATGCCTTAGCATCCGAATAGTAATTACTTTTTTTTCGTTTTACTTCTTTCGTATTTTCTCAGTGTGTATAGCGCGAGTAAGTATTCAGGGTGGAAAAATTACATAAAGCTCTGGAGAAAAAGGAAAAAAAATTCTACTCGAGGAAAAAACTTTTCCCGAGGCGCTGCTGCGGATCTCTTAGCCATAGCTTCGATAAAACTTTCTCCATCTGATTTTCCATCGATTTGCACACTTCCTTTTTTGTCGCGCGAAAGTTTGCCTTTGCCGCTGCTTTTCGAAGGATTTCAATGATTAATGCTTCAAGTTGAAATTCTTTTTCCACATTTTTTTCTCAATAGTTTTTTTTTATAGCGTTTTAGTAGATTGAACTTTCGACTTGAAAGCAAATTTTAATTATTTTAAATATTGATTTGATTAACAATTTTTTGATTTCAGAATTTACTTTTATAATCTTTACGTGATAGCTTTTCTTGAGATAGTAATTTCAATCTTTTTTGAGAAATTTTCCGAGTCAAACCACTTATAAAACTTTTTAAACAAAAAGTTGGATGTTAAACAATATTTATTTTAAAATTCGATTTTAAATATATGTAAATGATTAGATACGATATTATAAAATAGTTAGATTAACATTTATATATTACATATTCTTGGTTTCACAGCTTCTTAAGTACTGCATCAACCAATATTGTTTTGCTTTTATTAAATAATACTAGTTCATAAGATTCGTTTCTTTTAAAAAAGTTTTACAAGAAATAAATGACGTTTCTAAATACTAAAAGTGGTATAATTTATACCTGCGCGGATTCTTCGAATAACCAATAATAGAAATAAATGCTAAAAATTGAAAGAATTTTTATTAATGAAATAAATCCAAATCAATATTTTAACCCTCCGTATAGACTTATGATGTTTCTCATATACTCGCTTTATATTTTTCTTATAAAAATGTTGTTGAAATTTCTGTACAGCCTGGAGAAGGGATGTATTTAACACGTCCGAAACGTCGGCAAGATTTGAATAAATTGGATAGTTCGCGGCGATCAATAGAGTCTCTGTCATTTACTCAATATTTTACAATTATAAAAATCATAAAAAAATAAGATACTATTAAAATTTTAGTTAGTAATATTTCTTTTATAAATAGGTAATAACATCAGTAATAGTTTAACTATCATTACTGATCAATACATTTTTTAGTAATTTTTTTAATTTACTATCAAATTTATTTTTAATTTTTGTCAAAAAATGATCTTACTTTTAGAAATTTATAAGAATTATCACTTTTCTAAAGAATAATAAACTATATAAAATAATAATTTGAAATAATAAACTAAAATAGAATTTATATATTCAGCCAAAATAAGTCTCAGTTCTAAAAAAGCATATAACAGCTGAAAAGTAATATAGTGATAAATTGAATAACATTGAAAAACAGCCTGGAAGTTATAACTGATAAACGAAGAACACATTTACTATCGTCAACACGTGAGGCGATAACTTTTGACAGCTGTCAAATCGGAATTCGGAACAGATGTTCCTGTTATTGTTACATCCATTCGAAAACTACGCGTTACTTTAATACCAGCTACAACGCGCATGCTCCAAAACATATATCATTCCCCTTATTAACAACCTCATCTTTTACTCCATCCCAAAAAATCCTAATAAAACCCACACTCAATTTTACCAATCAACAATCCCACCCACCCAACCCAACAATGATCAATCCGTTTGTTTACATTCCGCAACGTCGGCTCCCTCCGTTTTCAAAATCCACTCCGCTGCAAGTATCCACATCTCCGCGCGCGCGTATATCGACATCGCATGCGCCGAAGCAGCTGCGCACTTAGTCGCAGGGGGGCCGAGCGAGGAGAGACACGAAGAAGCCTACTCGAGGAGAGAGCAGACTCAACATGTCGTCGTTCCGTGAGCTCGGCCGCCGCCGCGTTGCAATGACGCCGCTTCGCGTCCACCTGCCGCGGCGATGAGGCTGGTGCCGTCGTCGTTGTCGAGGAACCGGGTAGCCTAGCTCTGCACTTCGGTCATGGCGGTCTCGCACGCCCTGGGCATGGGCGAGATCGTTCACCTGAACGTCGGCGGGCAGAAGTGAGTATATACCAGGCAGGGCTCGTTAAACATTCATGCGGCGCCCTCGCGATTGATCGCCGACCCGCTCTGCGCTTATTGCGACGTAGAAAGCTTCCGGACTTTTCTTTGCTCTTTGGGATGGCTTTGCGAGGATTGTCTGACTGTGCGCGAAAAGCGCACTTTGGATTATGTTGGGCCTTTATTTACAGGCGGGGAGGTGGGCTGTAGCTGCTGTGCGTTGAATGATGTTACCGCATGAGACACCTTTGTTGATTAATGATAATGAGAATTGTGTTTACTGTTGTACTAAATTTAATTAGTTATTCACTCATATTAATCTAATTGTCACACTCACCTGTGAGATGATTGATTATTACATAATATGTGCTCATTATATTACTATTGTATAAATAAAATAATTATGTTTAATAATTAATGTTACATAAAATTTTTAAGATTTTCCACTTCTCGCCAAACTCTATCTTGGATTCCTGATTCATTTTTCACTGCATTGCTGAGCAACCGCATTGCAAGCAGAAGAGATGAAAGTGGAGCACTATTCATCGATAGAGATCCAAAGATTTTTTCAGTCATTCTCAACTATCTACGTACTAAAGATATTGACTTGAAAAGTGTAAATATTCGTACATTAAGGCATGAGGCAGAATATTATGGAATTACGCCACTGGTTAAAAGACTGATGCTTTGTGAAGATTTGTCTCAATCTTCATGTGGGGATGTTTTGTTTTATGGCTATTTACCACCTCCAAGTGAGTTACCACATTCTTTTGGGCCATTTGTTCTATTAAATATAAAAAAAATAATTTCTTTTTAGACATTCCATTACAAGAACCAACCAGCGTATCTGCAACTATTAGTGATGTATCCGTTCATGGAAGACCATCTAGTTCTACTTCAACACCTCCTCCTAGAGCTGAAGCACCATCAACTTCACAACCTGTAGCTAATGCTAATAATTCTCCTGCTCCAACTGCAAATTCTAACAGTAAACTATAATTTTTTATTGACCTATGGTACCCTTGCAACTTTTTATTTACAATTATTTAAATTTTTTAGATTATCGGGTTCAACAAAGAGGACATCCACATTCTAGAACCCCATCTCTTGATCTTAGGCATGTCAGAAATAGTTCAGCAGATTTGAATAAATTATTTAAAAATGATATAGGTCTAGTTTTTAGTACTCAAACTGGTATGCTAAATTTTTTTCTATATTTTCATGCATCCATTTTTAATATAAAATATTTTTTCATAATTATAATCCTGTAGTTTCAGGATGGGCTGATCCATTACGAGTTCAAATCATAAAAGCTCACCATAATTGGATAGCGATAGCTTATGCACATTTTATTACATGTTATCGTTTAAAGGACTCATCTGGTTGGCAACACGTGTTCACTAGTCCACATGTTGAATCTGTAATTGAAAGGGTAGCGATAAATGCAAAAATGGGAATAGGTGCTGAGGGTAAAATGGTAGCCATTTCTTACGGTAGTCAAGTGCGATTATGGTGCGTTACAGAAGAAGGAATAAAAACGAACATCGGTACTTTTAATTTAAATGTCCGAGTAGAGTATTTGTTTTTTATTGGAAGTCAATTAGTTGCGTTATCACCGACTGGAAAAATCGGAGTTTGGCACGCTATGACCCATCATTGGCAAATTCAAGATGTTGTATCAATTTCGTCATTTGATACTGCAGGATCGTTTCTTTTGCTTGGTTGCAATAATGGATCAATCAATTATATTGGTAAATCATTTTTATTTTGAAAATAGATAAATCAAGTAAAAATGTTTGCCTAGTTTCATAATTAATTATTTAATGTTAAATATTGAATATCTCTGCAGATATGCAAAAGTTTCCTCTCAGAATGAAGGATAACGATCTGCTTGTAACGCAGTTATACAGAGATCCGAGTCATGATCCTATAACTGCAATATCAGTATACCTAACACCTAAAACAAGTAAGTTTTATTTTGTAATTTTAAGAGCCATAACATTGCAAAGTGATATTTTACAGATTGAACGGATGTAAACGACGATGCATTCGTACAAATTTCCCTACAGCATTCCTACTACACTTTTTCAACTTCCTTTTTTGAATTCACTTTATTTTAATTTTTTTTTTTAATTTTAGAAAAATTACGAGAAATACATTAACTGTAATAAAGATAATCCCATTGTTAACAATTCACACATTATACTAAAATAAACCATCTGCTCTCTCATTTTCAAAATAAATATAAATTTATATAAATGTTAAAATATTTTTTTAATTTTGAAAGCAAATTTGCTTGAACATATTGAAATTTAAAATGAAAATTATTGTTTTATTATTTTTAGAAAAATTTCATTTTTCAATGTTTTTACTATTATATGTTTACAACAACTTACCATAACATTTTTTGCTTCATGAATTGGTACCGTACAACTGGATACATAGCACAAGGCAAGTATGGGTCTTTCTGTTTTAAAATCAACATCACAGTACTTATTATACATATATACATCGTAATCACACAATTATGTATTTGCATCATCTATTGTTATTTTATTTTGCATTCATATATGTAGGCAGTAGTACGTGTGCCCTTTCCTTCTTAAGTCTATTTTTTTCTTTCTATGCGTGAAAATTAATTTCGTGAAATTTATGGTTGTACTTACTTGTGTTATTGAATTTATATTGTTGTTTAATATTTTTTACTATCATTGAACGATTGCACCTTGCTCTTCCTGTGCATCCAGTTGTACTAATAACCAGACATGGATAACTTTGTAAGTTTTAGAATAAGTAATAGTTTATGTTATTCTTTATTCATTTCTACTTCTATTTTTAACTAATATGATTTAGTAATAAGTTGAGTAATGCCTTATAAATTATTCATGTCTGTGAAACATGCGCAGCTATATACTACTGTAGATTTGTATTAGCTTGGAAATCATATTTTTTTCGTCATTATAAAGCTCGATAACGCGTTTTCAGTTCAAATTAGACATTTTTGTACAGTTAAACAACGCGTTTACAGTTTCAATTAAATATTTTTTATGCAGTTAGAAAACGCGTTTACAAATTAAATTTTTTAATTTATCTATGTAAAGGACAGGAAAAGCACTTAATAAAGAAAAAACCTTGATCACGTCATTAATATGCTAAATTTGCGCTAATCATCTACATTTGGGCACATTTACTACTTTAATGCATAAAAATAAAAAATTTTTTTAACAACATTCCGCATGAACTTTTCTTTTCCTTTATTTTAATGATATTATTTATTTTTATCAATAGTTAATTGTTGCATGAAAAGTCAAACACAATGTTTAGTCATTATTACATAAAGTAGTGAATATTGTCATATAAAACAGTCTTTACTTACACTGTACCTTTAAAACCTTTTATTAATAATTCGTAATAAATACGTTTATTTTATTATAGGTCTTTGTGGGAATTGGATTGAAATCGCTTACGGTACAAAGTCAGGGAGTGTGAGGGTCATTGTACAACACCCTGAAACTGTTGGACATGGACCTCAACTTTTTCAAACTTTTACTGTACATCAGAGTAGTGTTACAAAGGTAATTTTAATTTAATATAAAAAAAATATGCCATCTATTTTTTACTTTGATTTTAAAATAATCAAATACAAATAACATACCAAATTCGATTTTTAGGTAACTCTATCTGAGAAATACTTAGTATCAGTTTGTTCTGAATACAACCACGTCAGGACTTGGGCCGTAACGAGATTCAGAGGCATGATTTCGACTCAACCTGGTTCAACACCAGAGGCTAGTTTTAAAATTGTTTCTCTGGATGCTGTCGAACCTTGCATCAGTTATAATGCTGGAAACGACTTTGGTGAGTAAATGTTTCAATTATTATAATTTTGATTTAAAAAAATTATTTGTATTTTAAATCTTGTTTTAATTACCATCATTCAGTCTATAATCTATATTAAATTTCTGTAATATTGTAACAAGAATTAAATTTTACGACAGAAATAGAATCAGTGATTGCAGACAACTAGTTTCTATTAATTTGAAATTTTCAGGTCCATTTGGTGAACAAGACGACGAACAGGTATTTGTACAGAAGGTTGTGCCAGAGACTGATCAACTTTTTGTCAGATTGGCGTCAAACGGAAAACGTGTATGCGTAATACAGTCAGTAGATGGTAGCGTTATCACGTCGTTCTGCGTGCATGAGTGCGAGGGTTCAAGTCGCATGGGTTCGAGACCCAGACGTTTCATATTCACGGGTCATTCGAACGGCGCCATTCAGATGTGGGATCTTACGACAGCACTGGATCCATCTTTTAATGCTTCGTCAGGTACTTTTTTTTACTTTTTTTTAAACTGTTTAGAGATTAGTGAAGATTTTTATTTTTAATAATGTATATATTTTTAGCATGATTTTTTTTATTTCTATTTATTTTATTTCAAACGAAAAATTTATTATTTCTACGATTTGTAGAAGTGAATAATTTTTTTTCGAAAAATAATTTTATAAAATAAATTTTTAAATGCTTTTAATACGAACTGAGGATAATAGTTTTTAATAAAAATAAGTTATAACAATACTAATAATTTTTGAAGCTTGATAAAAAAAATTATAAAAAGTTAAATTTATTTTGGCCATCTTAACGTAACTTTTTATCAATTTAATTTAATATTTATTACTCTTGTGTTATATAATTAAAACATTTTAAGTTTATCTAGCAATTATCAAGAGGCGCGGTAACGCCTCGAAGGCAAGTCTGAGTCACAAATGTAGACGAAGTCTAAGAGGCACTCCGCGTACTCTATGCACACGAAAAATCGGTTTTTTATGCAATGATACATACGTAATTTTGATTTATTCTGCAGCCAAAGAATCCTCTGGAGGGCCTACACCAGAGGAATTGTGGAAATTACTGGATCAATGTGATTTGAGCAACAGCCACTGTTCGACACCATGTATCAGTCCGTCTCCATCGTTGATTGCATCCGCACCAAGGATAAAAGCGAGCAATGTTCTATTTTTGAATCAATTGCAAAATTCGGGTTCGTCGGCAGGACCAAGCCAATCTTAATATAGACTAAAGAAATCGATTTTTACAGCATTTGCATTTATTTCTTTGCGTTTAATTTGTACATAGGAACGTAAGTTTGATGTTTTTTGACTTTTACATTGACTGCGTCGAGTTTACAGTTAGTTATAATCGACAAATTAGTAAAAGTTTGTCGAAAGATAAAGTATTATTCCTAAATATCGTTATGTTTGAGCAGGGTTCGAGCTTTATGAAATTGTATTGTTATTGTAACAATAATTTTTACTGTGATCTAACAGATATACTGTTTGATGGGACTTTCATAGTAAATAATCATTGTAATGTACGTAATATCGTACGTAAATTATCGTCGAATACAATAATTGATAAAGTTAAGGCTTAAAACTAATCTCTTTATTAATCCTGATACAGTGTGGAGGTTTGAATATTAAAAAAAATCATGTGATAGTTGTTAACCAAAAATCCATTTATTAACAACTTTAGAACTATGCAATTATTAATTATCAATACACTCTCAATAGAGACTAGTTTTTCAGATGAAGACATATTTCATTAAATATTTTCTTACATATTACATTACAAAAAGAACAACAATATTTGGCAATCTAACAACCTTTTTTTATATAACATGATGGTTCTTGTATGCATATTACGAAAATCGTGAACACGCAAGTCTTTTTCGTTTCTTAGTAATGGAGGCACAGCGGTGGTAAATTTGATATTTAGATGTTTTTGACTTTGTCACGTTAATGCTCTATCTAATATCTAAGAGACTGTAAAACATGATTCTTGTACAGTCCATTGATTTATAGGACATTTTTTTAACAAGAAAGTTAATTACAGTAAGTAATCGCATATTAAGATCAAGCCGACTTCAGAAGCGTATATTCTAATTCGGCAAGTAAGTATCTCACTTTTTATAAAAAAGCAAAAAGATCGATTTATCTCATGCAACAGCATGCTTCTGCCAAAATAAATTATTGCTGAACCAGCTGGGATTCGTCATTGGTGTCAGCAATAAACACCAAGCTATAAGACCAATCACGAACAGTGAGAATAGCTTCACTCGCTTGAGACGGTCTTCGTAAGCTAGGACTTCAGACAGGTCAGGAAAGCCCATGTGATTGCAAAATGAATGAGCCGTGAAAGGCGCTGCGAAATGACCTGTGTAATACAAATTTTTATCGATCCTTATTGATAATTGAAATATATCATTATATCCATTTATTAAATAAATTTTCGCAAACAAACCTGTTTTGGCGAAGAGAAATGCTGCATAGGCTCCAAACACTGTTGTATACATAAATTGGAAGCCTGAAAATAATTAAAATATTATTTTATTAGTTTATTTCAGATTAAATTTTAGCAGTTTATAAACTAAGTTTATCAAGTAAACATTTTTATTCAACGGATTTGTTTTTTTTATCTGAAACAATAAATAATTTTTTATTTATACTACTAATTTTAAGTTGCTCCGATAACAATTAATTGTTGATATTTATTGTTTTGCAGTTTTATTAATCGGATTTAAAAAACAAAATTGTGTCCACATAACATTACACACTTGCTAACAATTCTTATATTTTTCTTTCTATAAAATCTAGGACACTTCTTTGTCTAGCATTATTATAAAAATATCAAACAATCACGTACATGATCTCAACAAGGCTGTTTTAAAGTCCATTCCCCGCCTTGTGTTTTCGACTAGATGATGAAAATGGGCCACCCCTAAAAAAAGTGGACATATAAAAATGGCAGTTGACGGTGCGAAACATTGCAAGAGTAGCGGCAGCATGCAGGCTCTAAACGTCCATTCCTCAGAAAGTGGCGCTACAACTTGGTTCCTCCACCATACCAATGTCCGAATGCTACCCAACCAGTACGTTGGTTCTATTTAGATAATGAAAGAAATTATACGGAAAATAATTAAGTGCATTCAATAAACTAAGAAATTATGTTTTTTTTTATTTTAGCTAGTATAAAAAAAAAATTGTAATTTGCTAGATCAGATGTAGTAAAAAAGAAATTTGAGACTACATTTTAGTTTAATAACTTTATCAGTTTATGACTAAAAGAAATAACTTTTACTTATGACATTTACGAACGAATAATAATGCAACATATTATAACGTAGTAATATGACAATATTTCAGGGACTACAAAAAATGTCCCTATACGTTTTATTATCTATTTAAGCGTCTTAAAGAAAATTTTAATGACATTTTTGCAATTTCAGAGGAGATCTAGAACAGACTATTACTCTCCTTTTTTTTTCTTACCAACATAAAGTCGCCATAAGCCGTGACGCATATAGAGTGAGTGCATATAAAGCGGCCCCAAAAAAAGGACCATTGTAAGACACAGTGGTATGATAATTGCTTGAATTATACCGGGCCATCTTAGTCCTAACAATTCCCACAGTGTTGCCTGCAATAAATGTATTCTTGTAATTAAAAAGAAAACCGTAAAAATCGTAAATGTTACTTTTGAAAGATGATAAAAGAAATTCAGTCAGCCTATCTATATTCTTTATTGACAAAGAAGGTATAAAATCATATAGGTATAGTGCCGCGAATGGAAAAGTTAAATAATTAATATCGTGACTTACTCCTTGATAAAATTTCTCATTAATGCCGAAATACAAAGATAACGGAGACAGCAGTGTCATTACAAATACGCTGAAGAACCGCCTTTTTATTATGCTCGGGTGGTCCCTAAAAAAGATAAAGAAATTTTGAGTATAAATTTAAAGTAGCATAAATATGATGAAAGTGTCTTAAGGTGCTTAAAATAAGTCTTATTTAATTAAAGGTAGTTGTTTGAGTTTAATTTAAAGATTTTAATTTAGTGGCATTTTCTTGGCATGCTTAAGAAAGTAATATTATTAGTTTAAACAAATTAATTATCTTATTTTAATCTATGGAAATAAGTATTTTTTTAATTTAGCCTAAGTTACGCAGTAAATAAAAAAACAATTTTTCATACTTGATATTTTATATATATATATATGTATTATAATTTCAAAATATTTATTTTAATTGAAACAGCCATTACAGATTATTATTAAAAAATAACATCATTTTAATTAATTTAAAGATAATAAAACAAAATATTCTACATTGACGTAAAAAAAATCCATATCTATACAGTTTAAAAATCTTTATATTTTTACTACATATTAAGATTGCTGGATATAAAAATGACTGAAAAATCATATGATTAGATAACAAACTTAAAAAATCGGGAAAAGAATTTCTAAATACTGTTTTTAAAATATAAAAAAATAAATCTCTTTTCTAAATTTATCACAAAAGGAGTTCAACAAAGAACAGATAACACGTATATAAGTAACGTAGCAAAATGCTTGATACATATTGCTAAATTACATATAAACAGTAAATGTCTTGCCAAGTTTAGAAACTATAAAAGAGAGAGCTATTCATATAATAGTTAACAATGCTTTTATTCAAATTTAGTAAGTGTTTAAAAATTTCTTATTGAATTAGTAAATATATTTAGAATCTAAAGAAAGGTTTATTAATAAAGTGGTTATGAAACAAATTGAGTATCCTAAAATTGAGATTGAATTGAAAATCAATAATCTAATTTTGTAGTACCAATGGAGCAAATGTAGTTTATTTCCTTTTTTATTTATTTACGTGAAAAATAAATCAATTGAATTTTTCATATAACGGAAATTGTTTAAGTTTAAATTTATTTTCAAAAATTATTGCTTAATATGTCTGTTTTATTATCAAATTTAAAATTGAGTTTTAAGTCTACTTTGCAGCATACCAGGGCTTTAATTAAAAGTTTATTATGCAAATGAAATTGTAAATTCATTATATATTTCCTTATATTATTGACTATTTCATACATAACTTAAAATATTGATTTTATACGTTTTGACTGATTAAAATTCATCCAATCTGTTTCGGAGCAGAAAATTCAAAATTTATAGCCGGAGTATAAAGGAAACATTAAAAACTGCCGGATTAAAAATCGTAAGCAGCGTCATAACGAAACGTCATCGTCAAAAGATAAAAACGAAGACTATTAAAATTCATGTAAAGCATCCCACGCCAAGCAGAACGTTACGAAACGTCGAGGGCGCACAGGAAACCGGAAAAATCAGTTCCCATGATAAAAAATTCCTTGGAACCGTATAAACAAAAATCCGTGTCTCGAGGAAAAAAGTAAACAGCCCCGTGTAATCCAATAAACCCCGAAAAATGCTCATTTTTCTCCAAGACATATATCCTCAGGGCACAGGTAGCTGAGTCACAAAGAAATGTAGTAGGATATATAGATATATATGTGTGCGGCAGGCCGGAGGGGACTATAAGTATATAATGGCAATGTGTAGGACTCAAGCACACGAGGAATTCGATTAATCGAAGCGGGGGAATGTCGGCCACCGCGCGGCTCGTCGGCCCCATCGCGACTTTACTTTATATATACAGCAGAGCAGCCGCAGAGTTTAATGGCGGGGAGAAATTCGAAGGAATCTCGCTTTACAGTGTCTGTATATATGTATATGGATTGTCCCAATGAGAGGCTGGACGATGGGATCGAAGATTTAAGGGATCTTTTACAATCATGTTTTTTTCGATTTTCTGCTTCGGATTTTAAATTTTTGAATGTCTGGAGCATGGAATCAAAATTTTTGGAAAATACGAATTTTTTTTCGAAATGTATAACATTTTTATTATTATTATTATTTATTTTGATTTTGTAATCTTTAACAGATTACAAGACTTATTGGACATAAGATGATTTTTATTCATCAAATTTCATATAGAGAATCGTAAATAATTTTGTGTAAAAAATATTTTTTTGCGAAATTTTAGAATTAAGACAATAATTAATTAAGTTCTTTCGCTTGAGAGCTTATTATTATAATACATCGTATACGTAAAAGCAGTGAATTTTTTATGACGTCTCAAAATATAGACAAGCAATCAATTTAAAATTTTGCGAGAAAATCATTATATAGAAAAATTAATATGTAAAACTGTATGTTACAGTATACCAAATTATATTATGGAATTTTGTAAATTTGAATTTAAATACCGCAGTTTCTAAACTTTGTTCTGCAGTGCACGTTCCATTGCAGAGCGGGCCTGTGGCAGGTTAACACACACGTGCGTCAAACAAAGACGGAAAGTGGGAGGAAAACAGAGAGAGAGAGAGAGAGAGAGAGAGAGAAGCCCAGCAATCCGGCGCAGTCATTCGCGCTCTGCTCCGAATCGTCTCTAACAAAATTTCCATATTCTCTAGTATACGCATAGATATATATAGATTCAAACACAAAGCAGTTGGAGCGCTGCGATTTAACCGTTCTAAATTTACATTTAACAGGCAAAAGCACAGGTAGGAAAAACCAAAATTAGAAATCGAAGAATCGAAGGCAGCGCATTCATCACTCGCAGATAAACAGCCCTCACCTCTTTCAAGTATAAATAAAAACGACAGAGACGCGCGTAGAGGTTATCCTCGTCCAGCAGCGAGGCGCGGAGCAAAAAGAAAATGTGAAAAAGAAAAAAAAAAAAAATAATAAAGAGCAGCAGCTTACCTGCTGAGCGGCGAGCGCCATACGTAGAGGCTGCCGACGTAGACGACGGAGAGGACGAGGCAGCCGAGGACGCCGGAGACGCAGGGAAAGCCGTCTTGGCTTCCGCTGCTACGCCCTGTCAGCTCCATCGCTCCATAACAGCCGCTGCGCTCTTCCTGCTCTCTTTCTCTCTCTCTCAGCGGCCGTGATCCTTTATTTCTCTGCGGCGCATACACGCAGAGTCAAGTGTACGTGTATATAGTTCAGCGCGCGCGGGCGCAGTATTTCTTCGCTCCTTTCTCGACTCCGAAAATCAGCTCTCGACGCCGCGTTTCGGAGAAACGAGGGGAACGCGCGGAACCGCGTGGAGCGCTCTGCAAGTGTGTGTGGGAGAATTCGAACGTGCGCGCGCGCTAGCGATGACGTAGGGATTAAATCGAAATCTAATCATCTGTTATCTGCCCACGCTCCCTCTCTCTCTCTTCGCGCGTACTGCGCTGCTGGCCGCGCGCAGCCAGCTCTCTCGTTATCGCTGTTTATAGAGATTAAGCGAGAGAGAGAGAGCCGCTGCTGGGGCCTTTTAAATCGCGCATCCTGCCCCCTCTCCGCTCTCGGCTTTATTATTATTCGCGCGAGTCGTCCGTGTCGATATTGTAAAGGGCGCTCGCAGAATCTCGTCTTTTGTCCGCTCTCTCTCTCTTACCTTGTGTATCGTAAAGCCCGAAACGTGAGCGAGAGGCGGCAGTCTGGCTTTTCATAGCGAGAGAGAGAGAGAGCGGCGATAAAAAAAGGAAGAGTAAGAAGAAGAGCGAGCCCGGGCAGCGAGAGACAAAAGGCTAGGAGCGCGCGGGGGATTATGGCATTACATGATGCAGGCGCCGCGCGCGCATCGCTGCTGCACGTCTATTAAATCGCGCGGCGGGGTGGCGAGAGGGGGTAGCTATCGCATCTTGGCGGCTGTACGTATACTCGCGAAGAAGCGTGAAAGCCGGAGCGGCTATCTGTCTCTCTGTGCTCCGAAATCTCTAGGTAGCGGCTGTATACACACTTGTACAATAAAGAGAGCCTCTGCGTGTGCATTATGTAGATATGTAGTCGTCAGTCGTGTGTGTATGTATCGGCAGAGCAGCGACGCGTAGCGCCGGCAGCGCGAACGACTGCCTCAATAGCGTAGAGTATAGCCGCTCTCTCGCGAGAGAGCCCGATATATCAGCTCGTTAAAGAGTGCGCTGGTATAGAGAGTAGCATAAAAGCCTCGTGTATATACGTGTGTAAGTGTGTATAGACGGCGAGCGAGAGCGAGAGAGCTCGGTCTCACGGTCCGCATCTGCGCACACATGGCTCGCTGAGTGAGCAGAGCAGCCGCATAGCCAGTCAGAGCGTGGAAGGTAGTGTGCGGCGGCGGCAGCAGCGCTGTCTAAAAGCTAGAGTACGTCGAGTCGAGAGCTCAGCAGCAGCAGCAGCAGCAGCAGCAAGAGAGAGAGCGAGGCGGGGGGCAGCACCGTCAATGAGCCGCTGGTGTGCGGCGTTGTGAGCGCTTGTAGCAACACACTGAACACACTTTGGTGACTCGAGACTGAGAGAGAGAGAGAGAAAGAGCGAGTCGAGAAGATGGCCGCTGCTCGCGATCGACTACTCGCTCTGGAACGTAGTGCGTGCGTCGCCATTGTGCGTGCTGCTGCTGGTGCCCACGGAGCCTAGTGCTCCCTCAGAGAGAGAGAGAGAGAGAGAGACAGAGAGAGCGTGCGTGGGATCAAGGCGCTCCCTCCGCGTCCTCCTCGTGTCTTCTCAGCGCGCAGCGAGGAAAGGACATATACAAGAGAGTTAGCACAGCAGCAGCAGCAGCAGCAGCAGCAGCGGCAGCCGCTGCAGAGCGCGATTGCGTGCAGCGCCTAGGAGTTGGCACGCGCGCGCCCGCAGCGAGCGTCTGCGCTGTTTCTCTCTGTCTGGTCGCGCGCGCGGTGTCTGCGACTCTGTGTCCGTTCTTCTGTCTCTCGTCGCGCGCGCAGTGTGCCCGTAAGCGCCGCGCTGCGCCCAGCAGTCTCAAGGACGGAGAGGACCGCCAGGTTGGAGGAGGCCTGCCCAGGAGCGGAGACGACTGTCCACTCCTTGGGCGAGGAGGAGGAGCAGCCGCCGCTTAGGCCGAGCAGATAGCAGAGGCTCATCGCCGAGAGAGTCGATCGCTCTCTCTCTCTCTCGAAGCAAAGCCCGACCGATCATCGACGTGTGTTGTTCTGCGTGTGTGCGTGTGTTGCGGGCCCGTCTGTGCGCGTGACTCCTGCCATTCTCTGAGAAATCGACGTCGCCGTCGTCGCCGTCGTCGTCGTCGTCGTCGTTGCGTTTTCGCTCTCGGATAAGAAACGGGGGCCGACAGTGTGCAAGCAGTGTGTGTCCGTGTGCTGCAGTCCGTCTGTATCTATAGTATATATACATACATACTACATTATACGTATAGCTATATAATAAAGTAAAGATGCCGAGCGCCTCGTTCACGTCGTCGCGCAGCTACGTCAGGCGGTCCAGGCGGAAAGGAGCCAACAGGATCCCCCTGCCCTCGAGGACGAGTTCGGGTAAGACAAATATATTCTCCTTTATTCTCCCCCTGCTCCCTCTTTTTCTCCATCAGTGTGTGTCTGCTGTGTGTGCAAGCGAGAGAGAGAGAGAGCGAGGCTGTCCGTGCATAGCGGCTTGGCTCTCTCGCTCTCTCTCTCTTTCTGGCGTTAGCGCGTTTCGGGCATTCTCTTTTCTCTCTCTCTCTCTCTGCTCGTCGTGGGAACGCGAGAGTGGAGAAAAACGACAGCGGGGCTCATCCGCGGGGAGTGTCCGGGTTAACGAGCGGCCCGCACACGAGGCTTCCGATATCGATTCCAGGGAAAGATTCTGCTAGCTATCTCTCTCTCCCTTTGTGTAGTGTACGTATCCCCCCTTGAGTCTCTCTCTCGCTTGCTCCGTCCTTCTCCCTCTCGCTCTCTCTCTCTCTCTCTCTCTCTCTCTCTCTCGTCGTCTATCCCGTATATCGGGCCGTACCCGTACGAGTGCGCGCGCGTGTGTATGTGAGAGAGCAGCCGTGCACGTCTGTATGCGCGCGTATGCTAGCCGTGTGTATTACGGATGCGTGTTTTTGCTCCCGTCGACGACGTCGAGCTCCGCTTTTCCTCGGACGCCTACTCGCTCGCTCTCTGGCCTCGAAATACGATTACGTTCTCTCTCGATTTTCGTTTAGAGCAGCAGCAGCTCTATACTCTCGCGAGTACGGCTGCACGCTGCTGCTGATGTACTTGCGCGCAAGTGCAACCCTGTATCTCTCTTGCCTCTCCTCCTCAGCTCTCTTTTAATAAGTATACATACATACGTATCTCTCTCTCTCCTCGCTCGGTGCACCGCCAAAGCGAGACGTAAGTACGTACGTACGTGCATGCATTATGCACGTACGCGTATATAGAGAGGGAGAGCTGTGCAAAACGTACGGTGTTTTCTCTTTCCGTCTCTCGCGCGCAGCCGACTACTCGTGGGAACATCAAAGGGTTCTCCCTCTCTCTCTGTTACGGGCCTCGGAGAGACCTTTTTTTCTACCGAGGCGTGGACTCGCGCGCGCGCTACGCTACACGGCTCTCCGTTTCTTTCTCTCTTCTCTCTGTCTCTCTCTCCCTCTCTCGGTCTAGCGCTCTGCCGACCTCTTTTGCACACTGTGCTGCTGCTGCTGCTCCTTTTTTTTGCGCGCTCTCCGCTCCTGATTATTTAGCCGTCGATAGCGGTGCGGCGGCGGCGGCGGCCAAGGCGGCGTTTCGGCTCCGCTCCGAGAGAGCCTCGACTTTTCTCTCCTACCTATCAACTCTCGCAGACACATAGCCACAGAGAAAGAGAGAGAGAGAGAGAGTGAGCAAAAGAGGAGAGGAGAGAGGGCAAAAATCGAGACCTTTTTTTTCGATCGCCAAGCTTATACTCTTCCCTCTCTCTCTCGCTCTTCCGTTTTTGTTCGCTTTATATATACACACTCGCGAGCTGAGCTCGCGCTCGCGCGCGCCTATACACAGATATATAGCCACCAGCCGCGGCGATAGTCTAATGGACGTATACGTCTATATATATATATATATATATATGGAACGCACGCTCTCGGGACGCGATGATAGAGCGGCGGCTACACAGCTGTAGAGCCCAGACGATACACTAGCCGACTCTTGACGAGTTAATTTAACGATTCGTTAATAAC
Organism: Eupelmus urozonus; assembly: GCA_900480035.1. Taxonomy (NCBI): domain Eukaryota; kingdom Metazoa; phylum Arthropoda; class Insecta; order Hymenoptera; family Eupelmidae; genus Eupelmus; species Eupelmus urozonus. The sequence continues at coordinate 22,405 of UELX01001513.1, read as the reverse complement.
GCTTAAAAGCCTGCAGCTGCGGAATTTACTCCTAACGCAACGGGGAAAATCGGGAGAGCCCGGCTCTCTTGGTACGTGTCTGCCGCTGCGGGCAACGCGAGCGCCGCGTGAAAAGTGAAATTTCGTCATGAAAGTAGCTTTTCGATGATAAGCCAGTTTCGGCCTTTAATCTCTATCTCCTTCCCTTTCTCTCTCTCTCTCTCTCTCTCCCTCTCGCTCTCGCTCCTTCTCTCTCTCGGCCCGCATTTCGCACGCGTATGGCCGCTGCGGGGAAAACATGGCGAGAGATCGCGCAAAACGAAGATACATATACGCGAGAATCAGAGATGCTCCGTTGCGCGCGGGTCGACGTTTTTTTTTTTTAAAAGCCTCCATTTGGGGGAAATTTACAGTTGACGGCCGCGCGACCGAGCGAGTTAACGCGCGCTCACCTGTCACGAACCCTATGTATGTATACGCTGCTCCGAAATGTACGCTGGGCTTCTTGCGTTTTTTTGCTTTTGCTCGATTTCCGCGCGCGTGCATGATGCCTTCCTTTTTTTTCTGCGTTACGCTTCGACGCTGCGTTATTAGTCCGCTGTGTTTCAGCGGTATTGATCCGGGGGGAGGGGGGTCGCTTTTTTGCTTTTAATAATGCCCGATAGCCGAGTGTGTTGCACCATCGGTGCAACTGTTTGTAAAAATAGAAAGTTCGGCTCTCCGTGCACGCTGAATGATTAATGAATTTATTGTTGGGTTCTCCTGGAATTTCGTTTGTTCGCTCGGGCTCGTTGATGGCTTAAAAATGACGCGGTATATTTGGGTTTTTTAAATTATTTTTACGACTTAATGCGATTGAAGGAACGTCACTGGAGTATTATGAAGATGATAAAAGATTATGTCACAGAGTAAGGGAGGGGGGAATTTGTAGAGCCCAAATATCTGATTATATAGATAAAGATCACCAGATATTGATTATCCTCATCTAATTGCATTAATCCTGATAAGTTCTTTAAACATTAGTATTTTCCTGGATCACGTTAACTATCTTACCTACCGGTTTCTCTTGAATTTATTATGTCCACATTGCTACACTTCTAAAGTGCTTGTTTGTTATTAGGAATAATACTTACTCAACGCATATTTATATAAATGATGTGAAAAATTTAATATTTCCTTTATTAATCATCATAAACTGATGAAATAATTCTTTATAATTACAGCAGAACCATGCGATTTGCCTTGTGTTGTATCGAATCAAATAGCCCCAGGTGGAGGAATTGGAAATGGAGGCAGAGGGTCATCTCCCAGCGTATCGGGAGTTGCTGCTCCATCGCCTTCTCCATCCCACTCTCACTCATCTCCATATGACCTTCGACGCAAGAGTCCACCGCATCCGGACCCAGCGCCAGGAACAAGTTCAGCCTTACCAACGGGTGGAACCAGTCTCACAGCTGCTCTTGGTTCATCGTCTCTCCCGGCAAGGAAGCGACCTAGAAGGACCTGTTCGTTGTCCACAGATGGTACGTTCTAATTTGTGTTAATATAGTTTATGAATAACTGATTAATAAAAATTATGTAATCATAATTTAAATATTTTGTAAAACTATATAGTACGCTAAATTACTGTTGTTCTTATGAATAATAAATGAATAATAAATATTATCTTCTACACAATCAAATGCTGATCATAATTACTTTTACTATTTATTGAATCTGAATTACAATTTTTTCTAATTAGTGAATTTAAAAATAAAGTTATAAACATAAGTAAAATTATTGAATCTTTTGCTTTTAAAGGAACAAGTACAAATACAGCAGCCCACTATCTTCAGTATGAGCTACCTGATGAGGTGCTCCTGACCATCTTCAACTACCTAATGGAGCAAGACTTGTGCAGAGTGTCTCAGGTCTGCAAAAGATTTCAAGTCATAGCAAATGACACAGAGCTTTGGAAGTCCCTATACCAACAAGTTTACGAATATGACTTGCCTCTCTTCAACCCTGAACCTTGCAAGTTTGAATTTGTTTCGCCAGAAGAATCAGAGTATTCTAACCCCTGGAAAGAAAGCTTTAGGCAGCTTTATCGAGGTGTACATGTACGACTTGGATATCAGGATGTCAAACAGAAGGGAAGGAATTTGCCATACTTCAATACAATTGAGGCCGCCTTGATATACCTCGACGAATTCCGAAACAACAGCAGCTCATCCAACACCAATAGCAGTAGTAGCACTACCAGTCAGGGCAACTGCTGTGGTGGAGCTGGAGGTGGTGGAGGAAGTGGAGGAGGAGGTAATGATTTAGGATGATATATGTAAAAAATATTAGTTACAACTAATTTGTAAAGATAATAAAACGAAATGCTAAGGAATTTGTGAATCTTGATCTTAAAATTTACAAATTAGTGATTCAAAAGAAAAAGACTTGAGATTCACTTTATCAATTAAATATATTTTAGTTATCGCTTTAACCATTTTTATTATCTGACCTACAGGCGGAGGCGGAGGTGGAGGCTCCAATAATAATGCATCGCAGAGCAATACGGAAGAGCCGCCTCAACACCTGGTGTTCCTGCATGCGGGCACGTACCGCGGCGAGTTCGTTGTCGTAAACAGTGACGTAGCGCTGATCGGCGCAGCGCCCGGCAATGTCGCTGAATCCGTCATCCTCGAGCGTGAGAATGAGTCCACGGTGACATTCATTGAGGGCGCGAAGCGGGCCTACGCCGGTCACCTTACCCTAAAATTCACGCCCGATGCAGCGAGTACGGTTACGCACCACAAACATTACTGCCTCGAGGTCGGAGAGAACTGTAGCCCTACAATTGATCATTGTATCATAAGGAGCTCTAGCGTCGGTGAGTTCGGAGCGCTCAAAGCGCGCGCATGTATTTAGAATTCTCGAGTTTTTCACTTTCACTTTTTTTCATTCACGACACGTGTGGAGGAGGGGTGGATTTAATTATACTTCTTTTACTTTTTTTTTGCTCATTAAAGTGCATGAGTAATGTAGCAAGTCACATACGAAAGGTACAAGCTGCATATACACGTCGTGTGCAGTTTATGTATATGTGTGTGTTTGTTGCTTCAATAAAATTATTGTGCTTCTTAACGTGATGCTTGAAAAAGGTGAAACATTTAAACAAAATCATTTGAGATAAGATTCATAGAACATTTTTTCAAGAATTATTATTAGATGCAAATATAGGATATGATGAGGAACAATGATTATTTAGCTGAGGCTCGGAAAACATAGATCTAATATCGCCACAATTTATCAATTCATTGACATTAGACCTTATAATTCGGCAATAAAGAGTTCGTCGACTGAGAGGAAAAGATTCTATTTCATTTTAGCACTAAATAAAGTAATAAGTCGGATTTGCGTTGAAAAAAAGTCATAAGGCAATTAAACGCTTTAAAAAGTATCTACTCGATTGAGCGCTAAGACATGTAACAACTCGGCCAATTGCTAAAAAATATTACTATTTATGAGCTTCTATTTTTATCATTTAATTTAAAAAATATTTTTATATTATACACTGTTAAATAAAAAAAATTAATTTAATAGTTTATTTTCAATTTAATTGTCTCAACTTCAATGATAGTCTAAAACCGGAGTTCTAGAATAGTAACATTTCTTAGCGCTCGGTCTAGTTGCTTTTCTTAGCTTGATTGTATAGATACTTTTTTCTAAGCGCTTAACTGAATTACAACTCTCCTTAGCGCTAAAATAAATTACAATGTTTTTCCTCTCAGTCGACGAGTAATGATATAAAATAAACTTATTTATTATAATTTGTATATGTAAGTAAATAATTTTTCATAAAATGAACGACGTTCGTTCGGGATTAATCCCTTTTCGAGCATTGATTTTAAATCTTATGTTTAATTTAGATAAGAAGCACGTTGTCAGGGTTGCCACTACAAAATTAAAAAAAAAAATTTGCTGCGAAATAGCCTTTATTTTCAACCAAACGCGAAATAGCCTCTAATTTTAATCAAAAACAAAAAAGCCTCTTTTTTCAAGCAAACGCGAAGAAGCCTGTTCTTCGGCTCAACCGTCGATATACTACCTTCTATTAGCTCTCGCTTAATCATTATTTTGGACTTTATTCTATTTTTAGAAGATTTTGTAGCATTTGAATATGTATATATATATATAAAAAGTTAAGAGATACGAGATAACACATACGTAAGCGGCACACAATTCGCATAATAGCATAAGCAATATACAACGAACACGCGGGTTGTATCTTCTTGTGCTAGCTTGCATGTACCTTTTGTATTTATTAATGTACCAAGTCTAAATATAAATTTATAAAAACATGAATGAAAAATATTCAAATTCATAATGTTTTGAATCAACAATATAGGAATATTACATACTTGTATTATTAGTGTTTTAATACTTATGAGTGTAAGTATTTTGTAATTTAAGAAGTCAAAGTGAGATTTTAATTAAAAAAAGAGAGTATTCATTATATTATAAAAATGTAGAGAAAAAATATCTACAAAACTCCAAAATGTAGAAATTAGCAGTTTTTGATATCGTTATTTTATACAAATTTTATTTGTTATAAAAATCAAGAATTAAGTATGTTATTTTTTTTTTTTACTTATCTAACATATTTTTCACTATAATTTTTATTTTTATTACTAAAAACAGTTTTATTAAATAATACATAAAATTATATAAATTATAAGTTATATAAAACTATATCTTGAGAATAGTGCCTTTCATATTCTTCATATACATTATTGAATTTGAACAAATTTACACATGAAAGAAACATTTTCTTTCTATTATGAATTTGAATTAAATTATAATATTTCACCATGAGAAATGAAAAATAAAAAAAAAAAATAAATAAATAAATTTTTACATAAATGAGAGAAAAAAGTTTTTATTAAACTAATCTAGTGTTCATTTATTGGAAATGAAAAATACACTATAATATTTAATATTATAACGTTAGTTTTTTACTAATTATTATTAATTTCATTCTAAGAATCATTTTTTATGTTTACATAAAACACTGTACATGCTAAATCCTAAGGCTATCTTCATTTTGAAAATTTCAGTTGGTGCTGCAGTATGTGTAGCTGGATTGGGTGCGAATCCAATCGTGAAAAACTGTGACATCTCTGACTGCGAGAACGTTGGTTTATACGTAACCGACTATGCGCAGGGCACGTACGAAGATAATGAAATCTCGCGAAATGCTCTGGCTGGCATATGGGTAAAAAATTTCGCTAATCCCATAATGCGACGGAACCATATACACCACGGTCGTGACGTTGGTATATTCACCTTTGACAATGGATTGGGATACTTTGAAGCCAACGACATTCACAACAATCGCATTGCGGGATTTGAAGTGAAGGCTGGTGCCAATCCAACAGTGGTTCACTGCGAAATTCACCATGGCCAGACTGGCGGCATTTACGTGCACGAGACCGGTATGGGCCAGTTTATCGACAACAAAATCCATTCAAATAATTTCGCTGGCGTTTGGATCACCTCTAACTCGAACCCCACGATTCGCCGAAACGAGATTTACAACGGACACCAGGGCGGAGTTTACATCTTTGGTGAGGGTAGAGGGCTGATTGAACACAACGATATTTATGGAAACGCGCTGGCTGGTATTCAAATCAGGACGAACTCAGATCCAATTGTACGGCACAACAAGATTCACCACGGTCAACATGGTGGAATCTACGTACATGAAAAGGGTCAAGGTTTGATCGAGGAGAATGAGGTATTTGCCAACACACTCGCCGGCGTATGGATAACAACTGGCTCGACACCAGTGTTGCGGAGAAACAGGATTCACAGTGGCAAGCAAGTAGGCGTATATTTTTACGATAACGGACACGGCAAGCTAGAGGACAACGATATTTTTAATCATCTATATTCGGGAGTACAAATAAGGTATGCCAAATCATGATATTGAATGAAATCGATAATAAGTTTTAATAAATAATAAATTTCCTTAAAAAATTTTTTTTTTCCTTAATCCGATTAAGTTAAGAATTCATATTTATAGTCATAATACTGTCAATATTATTTTATAATATCAATATAATCATTTTTTTATAATATAATAATTATTTATCTTACAAAACAAGAATACCTGTAGAATCAACAGAATTATAATACATCTGTTTTTAAGAAGGGAGCTTTCCATCAACGATAATGAATTCTTTTTAAGCATATTCATTCGCGTAATTAATCGAGTACACCCTCTTATATTTTTTTTGGGATAGCTGTATTCATTTTTCAGCAATTTTGAATTATAATTTAAAGTATTAGAAATCTAAATTAAAGTATTAGAAAAAAAATCAAATGACTTCAATAATTCTGTTCGTTTGTTTATTTATTTTTTTATTTAAAGATAAATAAGCATTTAAAAAAGTATATACAAATATTATTTGATTCAAATACGACATGAATATTGCTTTATTTTTTTAGGACTGGAAGCAACCCTGTTATTAAAGGTAATAAAATATGGGGTGGCCAAAATGGTGGTGTTTTAGTTTATAATAGCGGTTTAGGTTTACTTGAACAAAATGAAATTTTTGATAATGCAATGGCTGGAGTTTGGATAAAAACTGACAGTAATCCAACTTTGAAACGAAATAAGATTTTCGATGGTCGTGATGGAGGTATCTGCATATTCAATGGTGGTAAAGGTAAGAATCTTATATATTAAGATGTACTCCAAATTTTTGTTTTCTTTAATCCGCTTATAATTCTAATATATTGGACTTTCAGGTGTTTTAGAAGAAAATGATATATTTAGAAACGCGCAAGCTGGAGTACTCATATCGACGCAATCACATCCGGTGCTAAGAAGGAACCGAATTTTTGACGGTCTGGCAGCAGGTGTCGAAATAACGAACAATGCCACTGCCACTTTAGAATTTAATCAAATCTTTCACAATAGGTTCGGTGGGTTGTGCTTAGCGAGTGGAGTACAACCTACAATACGAGGTAAATAATAAAATAGTTTTTATATTTTTATTAAATTAATTATACTTAGCTTTTATTCTGTAAAATAAACATTCTAATTTCCGTTCTCATTACAGGTAACAAAATTTTCGATAATCAAGATGCAGTTGAGAAAGCTGTAGGCAATGGACAGTGCCTATATAAAATATCGTCTTACACGTCATTTCCAATGCACGACTTTTATCGCTGTCAAACATGTAATACTACTGATCGAAATGCTATTTGCGTCAATTGTATAAAAACTTGTCACGCTGGTCATGATGTGGAATTCATTCGACACGATAGGTAAAAAATTATTTTTTTTTTCAAATCACTATTGTACTTATTCATTATATAATTTTTTGTAATGTGAAACATAAATACTTTTCTACTTTGATTGTAAGTATAAAGAATTTTAATTCAAAGCTTTTATAATCGATGCCTGATGATGCATTGAATATCGTAAAAGTGCTTATGATTGTTACTTTAATGTTGCAAAAATAATAACAATCTTACATTTTTATGATTATTGATAATTCACATTTTAATCATCAATCATGTAACTGCTTTTTTATCATTTTATAAAAAAAATGATGTATAATTTTATACTAAAATGCAAAATGAAAAAAGTGATAGCAAAACTTGGAAATCTTTCAAGGTCATGTGAATGTGAATGAATAAGTTCAAAAATGCTTTGTGCATTTATAAAAAAAGGCCTTTAAAAAATATAAAACTTATTTAAATTAAAAATCATAAATTTCGTCATTCGTATGAAATACGAATTTTCTCGGGATATTTTTCGACCGAGCAAAGCAAGGAATTAAGTCGGGGAAGATAAATTTTCGCTTTATGCATGAGTATCGAATTTGATTTTTTACCGTAAGAGTCGAAAAACGATGGTTAAAGTTGTTATTTTGAGGTTAGGTTATAGAAAATTATATTAAAATGGAATCTGTATAAATAAATAAACTAAATTAGTATAAAATAGGCTTATAAAATAATTTAATGAACAAAAAAAATTCAGTATAATAGACACTTATAATAATTTCTTAATTTGCAGATTTTTCTGCGACTGTGGAGCTGGAACTCTGAGCAATCAGTGCCAGCTACAAGGTGAGCCAACGCAAGATACGGACACACTCTACGACAGTGCCGCCCCTATGGAGTCACACACACTCATGGTCAACTAGGATCTAACTTAAAGAAAAAATCTCACCTCTGCCCTCGTACGAGTCATCGCGCGTAAGTCCGTTGCGTTATGATAAAAAAATTAATGAAAACGGCGCCGCGCGCTATTGCAGAGCTTTTCGCCGACTTCCCGACGTACAGAGTGTTTCAAGACACGTGCGCTTTCAGATCGAAGGGTTCTGCGATGCGCGCGAAAAAAAGACGGAAAGCTATTATGTATACATAGTGAAGAACGCGTAAAAAAGAAGCGATAGTTAAACGAATAATGGTATAAATGGAAGAGAGAAAACTATGAAGGGTAGTAGTAGTCGTTCTCTTGCTGAATAAAAGTAAAGTGAATTAATCAAATTATCGTGTACTGAGATATACGAGGAAATAGAGATTTGATCGTCGAACGTGCGCGCGCACCCCCGCGTATACGATAAGCAAGAAAGAGAGGGATGACTTTTCTTCTTCTTATTCTTCTGCCGCGGAATCTCCGAAACGACTGCGAAGATGAAAAGGATTTAGAATGGTGATAATGAAGACTTTTAATATGTACAGACAAAACTCAATGTATTCGTTGTACAATTGAAACCGATCGATTATTTTAAGATTTAATAATTATGATAACGGCAATTCGATCCTCTTATTAAAATAATGCTAAAAGCGTCTTAGTGTGTGGCGTGGATTTCAAGGGAGGAGAATGGAGAGTAAGAAAAATTATGTGTATTAATCGCAAGACACATACACATTCATCGTACTAGGTGCCACGTATGTAAATTTATGTGTAAGATAAAGCAAAACAAAATGGACTTTAAAAAGTAATAAGTGAATTGTATGGCTACGGACCTCTTACCCACGTGACCCAGAGTGATCGGTATAATAATATTAGAAATTTTTGTGCGCTATTAAACGTGGATAGAGGAAAAATTTCATGCTGAATAACGCGTGATAAAAATCGAAATACGGTAACTCAAATTTTCAGAACGTGATTATATGCTGTCGCGGCAGATATATGAATTATGAATGGAAGAGCGGAAGCTGTCAAATTTTTAAAACGCAAAAATGTGATATACGTACTCCATGTAATCAGAAATAATGTTGAGAAAATCAAAAAAAAAAATTATTGCAATGTCGATATTATTATTGAAGTACAACGGATTGTTTTTTATTAACAGTGAGGAAATTTGGAGTTTCCTATAAATATCACGGTTTCTCGGTTCTACCCTGCGCGTCATGAAATGTGATGGTCCTAAGCTGCCTAAAAGGGCAAAGTGCATAATAAGAAGGTGGCGATGAGATAATTAAAAAAAAAATAAATATTTAAAGTATATTATCGAGATATACACACGATCGTGTTTACCAGTGACAAAAAAATAAATGAAACTAAAGTTTAAAAAAAATGTATTGAAGATACTGTCCAAGGAACAGTTTTTAAGATAATTCCGCGCTCTTAAAGTAAATCGATCCCCTTTTTTTAAAAAAAAAATAAAATAATTACGTTAGTGGTAATGTCTAATCATATTATAAACCGTTAAAATGGAATAAATAAAAACATATTTCGAGAACGATTAAATTTTCTCGTACGACGGAAGCGCCTATAATGTGTTAAGCGATGATAATTTTTAAGTCACAGCCAATTTCAATGTCGCGGACGGAATGACACAAGAAAAGTAATATTACGAAAATAAACTAAAATTTAAGTAGAGTCAGAAGAGTTGAAATTGTCGATGGTACAGACGTTATCGTTTTGCGTACTTTAGTCTCTCCTCTCTTTCTTTCCTACCAGCAAGCAGTTTTGCAGTCCTTTATATACATCACAATTATACGTAGAAGCCCCCATTTTGTAATACCCTTCCTTTTATCCCTTATACAAGCAAAATGAAAAAAATATAATAAAAAAAATCCAATCGGTGAAACGGCTCGCTGGCCAGGTGGGAATTGCCTTTGACCTTTCTTTGACCCAAGGTCCATAATCGAGTGTACTTGTAATAACTAAGTGTGCGCGCAGCAGCAGTGTCATATTATAAATAGTATAACTATAAATCTATAGTATGATTTCTGGAAATATGTCGACAAGAAACGGAGAGAAATCAAAGGCGAAAGTTTATTTCTTTTTTTTACGCCAAGTCGTGTAATAAAATAAAATCATTCTCAGAACTTTACCGGCAATGAAAAAAGAAATCAGGCTTCTATCCGAGTGATCCCTTCCCTCCGTTGTATTCGTTGTTTTCGTGTTTTAATGACGCAATTATTAGCAGAGGGTGGATGGCTTTTCTTATTTTCTTTGGAGAAACAAGCTATCGAATCATTATATAGTCTCTGCAGACAAATGCGTAACATTTTATTGATGAGATGTCTGGAAAGAAAGTAGTACTTGATTATAATTTTAAAAGGTAGATAACAGATTCTATCTAGATTGTTTTGGAGTCAATAATTATTCGTTTTTAGGTTTTGCTAGAAATTTTTAGATTATCTAATTGTTAATAACTGTAATTATCATAGAAAATGATTATATTTCTACAATTTAATACTTTGTTAAATTGTAGGAAGACAATGTGCTACGTTTCCAGTATAAATTAAATTTCTAATTTTGTTTTAATTAAAAAAAAAATTATCTTACTAGGAGAGGCCCAGGTCATTAGATCATGAATTTGGTGAAACATTGGGATATGTTTTTCGATGTCAAAATTGATAAAAAAAACTGAAATTTCAAACCATTAAGCTTGAAAAACTCAAGTTATAGATATTTTTATTTTAATTTTAAGAAAATATTGAAATAAACGTTTTTTTTTTCAAATTTTTTTATCGAGTATAAACTCATACATTAAATAAATAAATAAAATTAAACTAGAAGAAACAAGCTGTTATTAACTTCGTACAGAATTAAAATATTTTACTTCATTCAAAAATTATAAAGGATCAAAGTCAAGCAATGAAAATGTATCAAAACTAGCTTCAATATACTTTATTGTTATATCTTTTGATCCCTGACTGTTAACTTTTATAACTTTATAAGAAAAAAGAATATTTTAATTCTGGAAAAAGTAAATAAAAACTCGTTTCTTCTAGTTTAATTTCATATATTTACATTCATACAAGTTTTAAAGGCTATATAAAAAATAGCGTTTATTTCTATATTTCTTTAAAATAAAAAAACTAAAATCATCTATAACTTGAGTTTCTTTTTAAAAATGTTAGAGTTTGAATTACAGATTTTTCATATTTTAGTATCTGAAAACATATTTCAAAGTTTGAGCAAATTTCACGAAGCGGTGACCTGAGCCTGTCCTAGTAAGTAGTTTTTATTTTTTTGGAGCGCATTCTGACTGACATAATTTATTAAAAATAATCTGTTATAGTAAAAAATTTACTTATAATTTTTTTAGTTGTTAGAGTTTTTACATTAAACAATGTTCTGCATTACTTTTACAATTGTGTAAATGACGAATAATGTGTACATATAAAGATAAATATATTTATTACGTAAGACTATTTCTTATAAAAAAAATAAATCAAGCTTTAAAATTTAAATAGACTTTATTTGAATTATACTTCAGTATTTAGTTTATATTTCGTTTAATGAAAAAATTTACAAATACCTTTATTATTTTTGTATATTTAATAAAAAAGAAAAATTTTAAGTAATAAAAGCCGTCTATCCTCCGAATAAGTTTACGTCGATTTACTTTCGAAACTTGTGACTCAGAAGCAGCATAAACATATTTATGGTGACATTGTTCCTTTATGTTTAAAGTGCAGTATTTTAAATTGGGCAGCATTTGTTGTAATTTGTAAAAAAAAATTAATTTGATTCATTTTATTATCATAATGACGTTTATACAAAGTTTTTATTTTTTTCAATTTTTGTTTTTTTTTTCGTATGGCAATTATAAGCATTTGTATTCTTTTGAGCTCTCTGCTCTGACTCAAGTTTCGATAGCGTTGAGAAAATTTTGTATGTAAGACTCAAGCGTTATTGACGCGCTGCTTGCATTCTTGTTTAAAGACCTCGATCGCGATTTCTTTCAAATACAAGCTTCCATCTACTTCCACCTTAGTTTGCGCTGCGAATGTCTGTTTTACACGTCACTGCGAATGTATGAAGATGTAACTTTTTAAAAATGTAATAACAAATACTATTAACGCTTCTTCCATATATGATTCGAGGTCCGAAAACCTGTAAGGCATCAGCCCTTCGGTGACGCTTCGAGTTTCTCACAATTGTTAAATGTATATTTAGAATATAAGTTCAGTTTCCTTGAGATCAATTATATGTAAATCTGTTGTCATTTTTTTAATATTTAAGTTTTACAATTTACACACCCTCACCGATATTTGTAATAATCGACTGGGCACACGTTAAGACAAGAAAAAGTAATAAAATACGAAACACACAGAGCACACACACAGACGTTTAATGCACGCGCATTCTTAATTCCTCACGATTTGTATAATCGCGAATGGGCCTTTGTTGGCGTGCCGTTGAAGCGTTACTGAAGGTTAATTACGAATAAAAAAAAATAAATATACCGACGACGAAATCAAATCCGAGCAAGACTGGTCAGGTATTGTACGCGTTTTGTTGTCGTGTGTATGAGTGTATGTGTGGCGCATGGCGAACAGAAGATTGAGAAAAAGACAATGATGTATGTGTACGAGTGTACACGATTCACTGTAAAAGAAAAATGTGTAGAACGCGAGAGTCGAAGGGAACGATTTCTCCGCGAAATTCCTCCGATATAATCCTTTACACCCACATCCCTTTGCCTCAATTTTTGACTTTTACATTTGCCTTCATCTCGCTAAATCATATACACGCGGATATTTGTTTGAATCTCATTGTTACAATGAAGAAAAAGGATCGATGCGACCTTATTTTTCTTTTATTTAAACACATATATAAAAATATATTGTTTAATTTGTACAACTTGTTTTAAAAAAAGTAAAGAAAACAATTGTCCCGGGACGCTGCGACTCGAACAATTTGGATGTCAATACCCCCTCGGCTCAAACTCCAGACTATTATTATTTCTTGTGATTAATGTTATCCGCGTTGAAATCATTTTTACTCTTCGTTTCTTTTTTTTTTTTGTAGAGTTTGCTCCGCAATTGTACATTATGACCTTAGTGATTGTTTATTGACTATTATTAATTAATTATTATAATCATGTCATTGTCATCATCATTGTAAATGTAAATGCAACTTATCGATTCTTATCATCGTGCACAATACGTTGATATTTTTTTCATCTTTGACTTTAATTATTTATCTCCGCCATTTCATTCGCAATCATTGTTTAAAGCCCTTATTTTTATTTTTCAAGAAAGAAGTTTGTTTTCTCTCGTTGTCTCATTGCTTCATTCCAATTTTCGGTCATCTTTACTTGATCGTGTTTATATATATACTTTTATTCTTTTTAATCTCCTGTCCCTCTTTCACCTTGTCAGCGCAGACATGCTTGCCATTACTATATTAGTTGCCATAGATTGCGATTTTTTTGTTTTTTCTCCCTTCCCTATCCGATCTCCCCTCCTTACTCCGCAGCGACTAGAACTTATACATATTAGATAGTATGATAATTAAGTATTGTGGAACACAGTGATGCAGAAAATAAAACACACAGAGCATATACACACACAAACACTCACTGACCCACACACGAAAGAAATCCGAAGGAAAGAAAAAACTGATACCACTACGTATTCTGTACATAATAATCTGCCCATTATATATATGATTATATATAAATATATATAACGCATTGATTATATACAGCTATTATAGAAAAATATATTATTATCAATTATAATTTTTATTTTTTAGCCCCACATTGATACTATTACTATTATTACGGCTATATTATTTTTGCTCTCGTTTTCCTTGTACACGCGCAACTATATATTATATATATACCTATTATTATATATAGCATTGTATTTTTTTATCGTTTAGTGTGAATTGTACAAATTTTTGTTATTTTTCTTTATATATAAACAAAGAAACTCGATGGAAAAAACATCTTCGATCGCCGAAACGAAGCTGCGGCTTAGCCACGCTACATGCAATTATGTTTTTTCTTACAATTTTGTATTGTAATACTTATAAAAGAAAAAAAGTTGAAAAAAAAAAATAATAATAATGAAGAGCAGTAAAAGTGTCGATAATACCAATTGAACGTCTCTTGTTTTATTGCCGCTTGATGAAAGGAAAACAAAATGAACACTACGCTCATGTCTCTAATCGTCGTCGATCGACAGTCGCTCGCGCATTCTATAATAAAAGCCTTATACTCGCTCACTCGCTCGCTCGCCGCAATAATTGAAGGTTCGAATAAATCCGATAGAGCGCGGAAAAACGCTGTTCGCGGAACGAAAACAGCCGCGCGCTTTTTTTTCTTCCTCATACCCATGCGTGATGCTCACTTCTGCCTTTTCCCTCATACATACATATCTGCTCGTTTTTTATCCGCCTACTCTTCTCCCAGCTTGGCTCTCGTTCCCCGCACACCGTTTCGTTTGTTTAAATACACGCCCTCGTGACGAGTGCGCGCAGAACTGCAGCGCGAGAATACAAAAAGGCCGCGCGCGTTCGCTCTATTTTTTTTTTCTCCACGGCGCCGAGCACGGCTCTCTAATGGCGATATTACGTGCAATGATGAGTGAGCGAGCTTTTCTGTTTCTCGCTTTTACGCGGCAATAGGAGAAGCGATAATGCGCGTCCGCTTTACAATGGTGTACTTAGCCGGTCATCGGGAAATTCGATAAATTAGACGCAGCGATAAGCGTCGGCGCGCACCTACAGCTGCAGCTTAGGCTGTGCCTGATTGGATCGTCTTTTTCTCCTTTTTAATATGATTCGCGCATAATGAGGAGCTAATCTCACTTTTTCTCGCTT
Organism: Eupelmus urozonus; assembly: GCA_900480035.1. Lineage (NCBI taxonomy): Eukaryota > Metazoa > Arthropoda > Insecta > Hymenoptera > Eupelmidae > Eupelmus > Eupelmus urozonus. Next base: position 7,359 of record UELX01001513.1, on the reverse strand, counting down.
TGCTGGTTTCGTGGGCGTTTTTGAGAGAGAGCGCCTCTTGTTATTCTTCTTTTGGAAGTATTTGTAGTCGTGCCAGAGATGTAAAATTTTCAAGTTGTATTTATAGATATGCATAATTGATTAAAAATGAAATATGCACATATACTTTTTTGGAATGGATGATTTTTTATTAGTTCAGAATTTCATTATTTTCATTATTTTTCTACATTATGCTTATATTAAAATTAAATTGTTGAACAAATTTAACTTAACCATATTTCGCAAAAATGTTATATTAATTTTTTTGAAACCGTATTTGTACTGAGTGTCACGGAAAGATTGTAGAAAACTATTTTTTATTATATATTTTTTTTATTTATAATTCGTGTCATTTTAAAAACATTTGAGACTTACCAGATGTTACCACTGAAAGAATTTAAATCGAGGTTATAGCTATTTCCAGTGAGATAATATATACATACTGTGTAGGATGTATCATTGAAATTCGTAATACTTTTTTTCAAACGCCAAGTTTCCGACTAAATATTTACCTCTTTGGATCGATATTTATTTGATTTAGTAAAAATTTTAAAACAATGTCTGAAACATATTTTTTATTAAACATATAATTTTTTAAATAATTTTATTAAAACTGATTTAAAATTTTATGATTCTTTGAATCATTTAAAAAAATATTTTTGTTAAATAATAATGTTGAGCAGTAGCATATATTTTGTTAATTTACTATCGGTGTACAATAATAATGCCTGAAAGAGCATAACATATACATATTCATTACTTAAATAAAATAAAGAAAATTTTTAAAATTATTTATTTTTGTGCCATAAAGAAAAACCTCTTTTATCCATTCCATTTCTTTGCAAAAATCTTCTTTTCAAAAAAAAATTCTTGTCAATGGAATACATTTCATTAAAGCTTTTTATTAGAAAGAAAATATTTCAGAATAAACTAATGCGTCTGATGCTGGAGTATATTTTTGTCGTACATAAATCACCGAGATACGAGGGATAAAGGAAAGAAATAAAAAGAATGACAGACGAAATTCTGAAGAATTGATGGTAAGAATCGATCTGCTTCAGGTGCAATTTCTCACATATAAAGGTAAAGAAAGTGTAACGAGTGATGAGAATCGTATATTATAAATAAAAACGCTGCAGATCTAGATAAAGTCCAAGAAATTTGCTTTTCATCTTACCATAAAAAAGCAATTCATATCTCTTGTAAGTAGCACGTGTCTCTTCAATTTACCAAAAACTTCAAAAGAATTCGTTTTCACATGAAAAAAGTGATAAAAATAAAAGGAACAACAAAAGAATAAATTTAGTTAGTTTTACTTTATCTAAAAACCATTGTACAAACCAAAATCGATAATAAAAACAATTCAGACAATATTGTCGCTCACAAAGTTCAAATGAATAATTAAATTGTAAAAAACCGAATGACAACTTGGATGAAATAAAAAAAGTAATCCATTTAACAACAATTTTACAAAAAGTCTTTGACTAAGTTAAACTGAAAAAAACGTGAAGCTTTAAATATATAAGGAACAGCAACACCTGCTGCTCGAGGTAGACAACTATGAGTGACAGAATTCCTCTAATATAATACGATGGGAGGTAAGATAAAATAGGTATCATGTACACATAAAGCGACGTTGGAAGTACCACTGTACCACCGCGGGCTTCAGCAATTGGATCTTTCGTCTGCGACGGACATCATTGAACTATGATTTTCTCCGAAGTGGATATACCGCTGTGACTGCGAGTAAAACAGGCTTTGTCTCAATAGATAGGGATAGAATAAAATCAATGCAGGTAATATTTTTATCTCGTTTTTTACTGCTTTACCTATCACTCTATTATAATCTACACATTTACAATGTTTTGAATGTTTTCTAAGTATTGTTTGTTTGTAAGTAAACAAAGTTTGTTTCCATTTAAACTACAATTATAAACTCTATTTAATAAATATAATCTTTTTTAGTATTTTTACTAAATTTAAAAAATAACTCAAATACGCGCAAAAAATTTCTTTCTCTTACACTTGATTTGCGCAGCAGAAAATAAAACCAGACCAGAGCCTCGCAGTATTTAGAAGTACCGCAAAACCAAACGGTCCGACCCTCGGCGCAAAACGTATATCTTTATCAGTATCCTCGTAAACCGAAGCTCGAAGTGATCAAAGCTCAGCTCAACGAAATAATAAGAAAACCTCCCCCAAAAAAAAAAAAAAAAAGAAAAAACGTCAACCCTCCACATCCCTATCTCCAGCGGAATATATAACCCAGCTCCCATATATCCCATGCACAATAGTCAGCCGGCTTAACCGCAAGTCAAACTATAGGACAGCTGCACTCCGGCGTAAGAAAAAAAAAGGCGAGAACGTCGGCGCGAAGAGGGATTACACGGGACATCATCAGCGGCGGACCGCAAGCTCTGAGCCCTGGCTAAAGCTCGGAGCTTGCGGGGAGGGTCCAGAGATGTGCGAGCGCGCAAGGAAATAGCGAGCGCGAAAGAAACGGACGCGCACGTGGGGATATATAGGAGGGAGGTAGCGAGCTTCTGACGGCCTGATATCCGATAAGAGAGGACACGTGGGGGAGCGCGCGGCAGAGTCGTAGAGAGGGGCGCGAGAAGAGCTTTGGCATAGAGAGGCGAGAGAGCTCCCTGGGCGATGCTTTCGCAAAGTTCGGCAAGGCTGGCGGTTTTAGCGACGCTGCGTGGATGCGGGGAGGAGGGGATCTTATGGGCTGGCACTGATTCCCTTAGGTGCGAGCTGCGCCGAGGATTTCCATACGCGCGCCTCTTATAGCGTCCTCGTAAATAAAAAGAAAGTGCGCGCTCTGGATTTTCGGTGCTCGGGATGTTGATATGGCTTTGCTAACGTGTTTTTGACTTTGGAGGACAAATAAATTGGAGAAAGGAGCAGGGGAGAGTTTAGTGTATTTAGTTTTGGTCAATGGAAATTGTGAATTATTTCAAATGACTAGTAAGTGATATCTCGATGAATTTTTAATTGCCACTTGATATATATAACAAAGTGAATAATACGATTTTATAATTCAGATTCCCATCGATTTAATTGTTTATTTTTGGCAAACCAGGAGTGTCACACCTTCGGGTCACAGATGTTAATGAAACTTTGAGATATGTTTATAGATACCAAAAAAATGAGCAAAGCCGTACTCATACTGCCTTGTGCGCTTCGGAACACTGAAGTCATGGATGTCTGTAGTCGAGCAATGGAAAATGGAAAAACACTTATTAACTATGAAATTCGTCAGGATGATTTAGCTAAATGATTTCGGGTATACTTATGCTGCTTAACTTTAAACAAACATAACTTTGGTTCTAATTATTAATTCCTGATTCTGAAAACGACATATTACAGTCTGCCATTATTATTTTACTTATTGAATTTATTTAGGACATATCTAGACTAAATTATTAACATTTCAAAAAGAAACTCTTTTTTTTCTCAAATTTTTTGAAAAGCAAAAGACATTTAATTATTTTCAAAATTACTCTCGACATCCTTGTGAACAGTATTTGTAACATTTATATAAAACCTTAACTCGAAAAAAACGATTATGAGCTATGTATAAAAGAAAATAGAAAAGTCAGAAAACAGTAAGAATCAATAAAACTCCTTCATCTGTTTCTAAAATTATAGAAATCCAAGCAAAATTCCGAAAATCGGTCATGCAACTTTTTCTTCTTTCCTTCCCCACACCCAGATATTCCGATAATACGCGGTCTTATTGTTATAAAAAAAGAGTTAATTGTCAGAATCGAAAATAGACAAATTCGCTTAAAGAAAATTTCTCAAGATATCCAATTGACCCACTATACAAAGTATAACGATAATAACATGTCTCAGAATAGGACATATACTTTAATACATCACTATTTAATAAATTAAACTAATTAATCAAATATGCAACAACTGTTATATAGAACTCACAAAGACTACAATAACAAACAAATAGGAACCTTAAGAGAAAGATAAAGTCTTATCTGTTACATACGGGATAAAAAATATTAAATGAGCGTATGTAAAACGGGATTATAACTATTCTACATTGTTGTGTATTTGTTGTTAATAAAACCTATAGAAATATAATTTACACAAATTAACGTACAATAACGATATTAATAATTGTTGCTGCTAATAAATGACACTATTCGATGCGATCGATCAATCAGTAAATAAAAAAAGTAGACTATCACCACTTAGTAGCTCTATCAATTTATCTTCTACTTTACGTATATATAGAATAACACGCTGTCGAGCTACATTCAGCGTTCAACAAATACTTGCGCAGTTTATTTTTAAAACTTTCAGTGACACCATCACAAATTGTACGGCAAAGCCACAAGATCTAGGAGTCCGTAACGTAAATATTTGTCAAGAAAAACAAAAGGAATTTAATAACCTTAAGCTCGGGCCATCCTCCTCGCTTGACATGTCTTAAACTGTTTACAGGGGGTACGTCCATAGTATACAATTTAAACAGCCGGGCGAACGTTGCGGGGCTCGTAAAGATATTATTACGGAGAAGGCCATAATACGAGGCTCACTTGACGGTACATTCGGCCGACGCTCTTTCCCCCCCTGCGACGCTAGCTGCACAGCACTAGAGAGGGTAAAGCGAGGTGTAAAGTACCCAATTTCTCGGGACGCTATATAACTCCACTCGTCTCTCTCTCTCTTCTCTCCGGGCATTCATAAATACCATTGTTCAAGTTATTTTTGCCGAGAGAGAGAGAGAGAGAGAGAGAGAGAGAGAGAAGGGGGTCCATTCGTCATTGTCGCCGAGTAATCGAGAAATGCGCGAATCTCTCTCTCTCTCGCGCTCGCGCGGCCTACTCTCGAAAAAGCTGCAGCAGCGAGCGCGAGCTGCTTCGTCTTTTACCCTGGCCCACTTTGCGCCGCCGATTCACAATGGCATTTCTCGTACGCGACGAGATGCGCATACCCTCGCTGTATACATGTATATGCCTACGCTAACCCAAAGCTGACGGGCAACTGTTCCACTTGCGACGAGTCTTAATTTTTGAAACAATCGACGCCCGAACGCTCCAGTGAGCTTGAGCTCTGTAGTCTGACTTTTTTCTTTTTCTTTTTTTTCTTCTTTTTTAAAGACGCTGCAGAACGTTTTTCTCACGCTCTCGCGCCTTGCTCGGCCGTCTGGTGAACTTTGGCCATGGGTATATGTGTGTGTGTGGGTGTGCAGTCGTATATTTATCGTTTGCGGTTTTTTGGCCAAGTGCGGCCTTTGCGCGGGGCTTGAAAAACTCCAGGCATCGAACGGCTGCTCAAAGATTTAAGAGCATTTTTAGGGGACAGAGAAATGAATGTTTGCACTTTATGTATAGGTGGGTAGATTCTCTGGTATTAAATTTTAATATTATATGTTTGCTCGATCTGTCTATTTTTACACTGTAATGTACTACTTAGAGCCAGGTATGTACATTTAGATCATGCACATAGATATTATAGCTTATTATGTACAACTTAACTTTAGCAACACTGTATTATTAAAAAGTATGAATTAATAAAATATGTCGGGAATACACGAACGTCTCTAACCTCTGGCGGAAAATTGTTCAATAAAAATTATGAAAATTTATAAATATTAATAAAAATCTTTGAAAAAGTAGAAAAGTCTACGAAAAAAAGAACTAAAAATTTTCCGAAGTTGAGAGACGATTCTTATTTTTTTAAATAGTTTTGAGATTTTCCATATTCTAGAGTGGTGTTTTGTACGTCAAAATACATAATAATATGTGAGTCTAGTTTTTATTTTATGAGTCTGTATTAAGAAAAATTTGAATTGATGAAAAGTTAAATTTTTGTGACTTATGAAAAAAAATTGACATAAACATTATATCTTATTAATAATGAAAAAGTTATTTGAAATAATACTCTAAAAATACATATATATCTATAAATCATTTAACTAACAAAAAAAAACAAAAATGTTTTTGCTAGTTAAATGATTTCATGTTATTTGATTGTCTCCAATATTTTATGAGTTATAAATCATTAGATCTTAAGTAATTACTGCTAAATTTTAACGTATATTTGAATGCATTTAAGAGACATGGCAGAAACCAAAATCTTGTCATACACATAAGCGCACACATACGCTCATATGAATGTATCTGAACCAAGAGGATTTGAATTCATCGAAAATTCAAATTTCAAAAAAGGTCGTCCTTACAAAGCTTTCTCTTTCAGTAGAGAAAAAAAAAGCAAGCAAAAGAATGTCGCACGTGTTATAAAGCGACACCCCTACGGAAAAAATTTGGCTAAAAGTGTGCCAAACTATGCCGCATGTGTGCCAAACAATGCAAAAACTGTGCCAAATATCCGAATTTGACACCTCATGCATTGCAAGGCAAGTCAGATATAGATTGGCACATTACATTCTCTAAGAGTTCTAGAGTGAGATCGCTACTCTTATCGCTAAATGAGTTAGAATAATTTAGAGTTAAATTTCACTCTAATAGAGTGAATTTATGTTCGGGCTACTGCTAAAGATGGAATTTTTTACAATACAGCTATTACAATTTTCTCGAGCAATAAATTCCATTTGGTTATTACATTTTTAAAATTATTAAAAGTTTTAGTTACCTTAATATGAATATTAAAATTGGATATTTTGTTTATAATAAGAAGAAAGAAAATTGTACTACCAACACTGAAAAAAATATTTCGTTAAGTTTCCTAAAATCTGCGGAAATTTCCCGAAAAAGTATTAGCTATTTTTGCTCTGGACTCAAATAGTACATTACACACCTAGGGAGCAAAAGTAAAGAATGTCCTAGATCGCACTCTGTAAAGTTGAAATAGTGCAAAATGCTCCACTACGTAAAAAATAGTAAGAAATTTACGATTATTTAGTGAATTTCACTTCACTTCACTAGATAATCGTGAATTTTTTACTATTTTTTAGTGGGAATTCCACTATTTTTTATATAGTGGAGCATTTTGCACTATTTCAACTTTACAGAGCATGATAATTGACAGCCGAGCCGAAGGCGAGGGTGACAAACATGCGATCTGAGGCATTCTTTATTTGCTCCCATGGTGTGTATTCTATTTTTTTGCCTGCCAAGGTCGAAATAACAATTTTGTAATCGAGCGCCGTGAAAAGAAGTGGTATTTTCGGCCCGCTAGGCAAAAAAAGGAGTTTTCCCGTTTAAAATCGGAGAATATCCTTTATAACAGAGCTAAATTTGCTATGAAGGAGTTTCAAAAAGGAGTTTCTCCGATTTTTTACGGAGTTTTTCCTTTTCATGTATCAACGGAGTTTTAGCTCAGCTGAATTAGGAAATTTAACGAAATATTTTT
>UELX01001512.1:0-42680 GCA_900480035.1 Eupelmus urozonus | reverse complement strand
AATAACAAAACCATTTAATATGTACTTATCTATTATTTTGTTTAAGTAAATTCATGATATACGAACTCAAGGAATTTCGAAATGTATTACACATTTATCAGAAACTGTAATTGAAAATTTGAATTAATTCTATATCTCATACATAATATATATTCTATATTAGTTATAAAATCAATAATTTAATAATAAACATAGGTGAAGGTTATAAAACTTAAATCAATTAACGGTTTTAATAATAAGAGTTGATAACCATATAACAATCAAAAAACTATATTAACAGATAAAATGATATGTCCCGAACTATTTTTGGTGCTTACGTTAATTTATTAAAGTTAAAATAATATTTGACCATAAATTCTGAACTCAAGGACAATTTTTTCAATATTTAAATTTGAATCATAAAGAAATTTTCATTACACGCTCTCCTATTTAAAGTCAGAAAATCAAAAAAAACTAATATATATTAAAAAAATTACAGACGATTAGCATCTCAAATTACACAGTTCTCAATCATTAATCAAACCACGAGAACAGCAGAACAGATCACGTGATCACAAACTCAAAAATCAAATCTCAAAATTTCATTAATTCAAAATTTAATCCCACAATCCTCAACAAAGCCCGTATAAGAATGGCCCGAAAATCGCCAGGTTAAAGCTCTCAAGATCCCCGTTATGTAAGCAGCAGAACTGCGTCGATGCCTCGGCACATCCAGCGCACAAACTCTTGGCATCGGCGCAACATTTATTTGCCCGCGATAACAGCCAGCCGCCAGTCATTGGAAAATAGAGCGAGAGCAAGTAAAATCACCTCTCTCTCCTCTCTCTCTTTCTCTCGATATAAAATTGAAAAACAAGAGCGAGCGAAAAAAAAGGCTACTACGTGCTTGCGTCGCGGCGGCTTCCACATGACTTGAGCGAGCTGCGCCGCTGTCGATGACGTCGAGAGCGGCACGTCGATGACGTTTTTCGCGGCTGCTCGCGAAAAAGCTCTTTCACTCGCTCGATTCTCTTTGTCCGAGCGCGCGCGAGACCAAAGCGCGGAAGCGCGCGTGGAACAGCTGGAACGTGTTTTTTTGCGCTGCTTTTTTTTACGCTTTAATGAGGTCTTTGAAGGCTGAGGGCCCGAGGGAAAAGATTTGAGTTTTTCGAGATTTCGAGCGCGTGGGATTTGGTATGCGTGCGAATAAAGAGTATACAGTGATTGTTTAATTTTGTCGTACGTATAATTAGTAAGAAAATGTGATGTAGTAGTTTTTAATATGAAAGGTTAATATAGAATTTTATATGCTCTCTATTTTATAATTCTCTTCAAACAATAATTTTTAAATAAATTATAAGTCTACAATGAAAGATAATATTTGAAATACGAAAGATAAAAGCTCGCTGGGTCTTAAGCTAATAACGACTCATTCTACTGCAGAACAGAGATAAAAAATTTAAATTTAACCTTCCCTTCTACTAAAATGCCCAAAAATTTCTTTAAATACAGCCCATTTACGCTGATCCGACCCTAAGCCAAAATCCGTACTTCCTCCTCGCAAATTACGTCAACACGCTGTCTGCAAACGTGCGTCCCAGACCGAGCAGCTTCTGGCTCTCTTTTTCTTTCTCTAGACTCTACTCAATTCTTTTTTTCTCCGCCCGAGCACTTATTTGCTTTCTTTCGGACTCGTCGCGCTCTGTCCCCATTTTTGCCGTGCTCGGTGTGTCTTTTGTCTGTCAAAAACGATTAAGAGCGCTCTCCCCGAGTTCCCAGCGCGGAGAAGTAGTGGCTCGATGATTTATCGGACTCTATTTTTAGCGGCTTTTTGTGCAGAGGCGTGTGCGTGTGCGTGCGCCACGGCGCACAACTGGTTTTTCCAGTTGCTGCTGCGATTATGTGCCGCGCTCTGTAATCAATGCGAAATTTAAATTATCCTTGAGAAGAGATCAATGTATAGAAATTTTAATTTTCCTTTTTTTTTTCATCAGTGAGTGTGGGCTTGAGAGTCGTGAGTTTCGATGACTCTGAGGAGGCTTTAATGGGCAGGTGTTACAGTTAGGTTTTTCATTATTCGCGGATGGTACTTTTTTTTAGATAAGGTGAAGTGTAGAAAGTATTTTGGTAGAATGTCTGCTGGTAATTGTGTCAACTGTATTGGTAGAAACTAAAAATTAATATTTAACAGTTAAGTAATAGTTAAATTTGCTTAGTCATTCAGCATGTAATAAATGCAAAAATTTTATGAAAAGTGCAGTATCAAATGGACAATAGTTCTTGATTAAAAAGTATTATTTTACTCTAAATAGCTTTGCAAAATATATTTTAAATAAATGCATACTTATTGATTTTAAAAGCAATTGTATTCAGAAAATAAAAAAAATATTCTCAAAGTATATTGTCTATTGTTAACTGTTACTTCTAAGGAGAATCCTTTGGGTAAAGATGTCAAAATGCTAATTAGTTTGTATTGTGTAGTTTTTTATTGTCCGTGGCTAGTTATAAATTTTTCAAACGAGTCAAAAAGTTATTTTACAAATTTAGTTATTTTTCCTGACAGTCAAGTTATATATTACAAAATGACAATTTGTATAAAGTTTTGGAAAATAATTTGTTTAAAATAATTATACATAAAAAATATAATTACGTATTAATGTATTAAATCACCCGAAAATCAGATAGGTATTTGTTATCAAAAAAGATTAAGAACGTGCCGCCTAGGGTCCATTATTTACGGCGCCACTATTAATTAGCTGTCAGCTATAATAATTCAAGAACGTAAAACGAGATTCGACGGAAAAGAAAATAATCAGAATTTATAACACCGCTAATAATAGCACTAAATTCGCCCCAAAACTGCCCTAGAATTACATTACGAGCATTCATACCTAACTCCAATATCATCCACTCAACACCTTTGAAAATCAGCACAAATTACTGGAAAAAAGTAAGCACAGCCGCGTACTCATCATATTCCAGCTCGCGCGACAAAAATAGCCGAGACAGCTGGTATGTCGGCGCGTCAGAAAAGTGTGCGCGCGTCGCGATTTTGCCGGAATTGTCAATGAGGTTGACCCCCGCAGTCGGCTAGAAAGAGGAAGAAAAAAAAAGAGAGAAGCAGCGGCGATGCGTCAACGGCTAATCATACATCCTGCACTCCGCTGAATTTCACTTCGTGACGCTATTTTTCGGGCGAAAGAGCACTGGCACTTTTTTTTTAGGCGCCTTCCTTTTCGCAAGAGCCTCGATGTTTACTCGCTGGAATTGCGATAGTTACTGGAGCGTTCTTTGATTTTTACGGATTTGTTGGTTTGAGATACACGAAATAACATGTTTATTTTTATTGGGCATTTCTTTTTATTAGAGTACTAAATTTTGCGAAGTGATTTTTGATAAATGAGTTTAATTAAATATCTTAGATTAATAATTTTATTTATTGATTACTTGATATATTATTAAGCTTATTAAATCGTAACAATATTCCTTCGCTCCCAATTAAATCTCGTCGCATCCCGAGATTCGCAAGCACAAAACGACGATTCTAGAGCCGCTACAGCGGGAGAAAAGTTTCCGTGCTCGATTTCTTTGCCTTTTTTTCTGCGTTTCTAGCGATAAGGCGAAGAGCGCAGCAGCGGCGGCGGCAGACGTCAAAATCTCGGCACGAGATTACGAAGGCATCGTCGCATGACAGCCGAGTGAAGTCACGAGGAACAATTTTTTTTCTTCGCTCAATAGAGGCTTCGTTGTTGATTACGAAGAAAGTTTAAAATAAAAAAATTGTCGCTACGATTTATCGGGCGCGATCGGTTAATGAGCTCGAGGCAAAGTGCGCAGCAGTATCGCCTAGCACGGCTAATGAAAATTAATTTTCCGACGATACAAAAAGCAGCGAGTTATCTCTCGCGCGCTTCTTTATTTTTCTGACACTCGAATAATCTCGAGTAATTAGTTGGAGATAATTCGATATGTTTGATAGTGCGTAAGTTGATCGAAAAATATCTCGCGGGGTTTCTAAATTTTCTTTATTTTATTTATTTATGCTTTTTTTGTAGTGAAGTATTTTATCGAAGAGGTAAGTCACTCGTGATATTGACTCCATGTACACTGATAAACTAATCGCTTCTTGTGACAATGTATGTGTACCTTATAGCTAGCCTTTAGTAAACATTATTAAAACGAATATCAATTATTTATGAATAATACTAATAGGTGCATAAGCAAATATTTTCTACTCTTCGGAGACGACAAAAACCTCATTCTAATTGGACACAAAATACGGACAAAAATTGACAAACGTGAGAGGTGGTATAATTACGACATCAATAAATCGCTCAGAGTCTGTTTACTCAGAGAAAATATGGACTGCTCGGCGGAGCTAAGATACTGTATACTGTATGCTTGAAGTAGCTGCCACTCTCTCTCTCTCACATGTGTTTGCTCATGAACAAAAAATAATAATAATAATACGCGATAACGCCATCACGACTATTAATAGAACGGACCAGTTGTTTCCCTCGCGGCGAAATCCGCGCGAAAAGAGCTGACAACATCTTCTTCGTCTTTGCCGACTGGAAGAGGCAACATATACCTTTATGGAGCGGTACTTTTATTTCCATTTTTAGATATAAAATCTCTGCAGCTGAATTATTGGTTGTTTTGCTCGCTTGACTCGTCATGCATGTTTTGATTGGTGATAATGGAATAACAGAGAATTTTTTAGGTGAAATTAATACCAAAAATAAAAGCTGGATTTTGTTCGTTTATTTGTTCAATCGTTTTGCAGAGCTACTTTTATTATTACTACGACTGTTTTTAAAATAATTATCAGTTTTGATCTTGAATATAGTAAGAAAGGAAAATTTTAAATATTGATTAATAAAATTTCAAGTAAAAATATACAGCTATTTTAGAAGAGAAAATTGTGATATTAATAGCAAAAAGTTTGATACGCGATTTTTTGCAGGTCAAATAGGTAGAAGCATAATTTATTAGTCAGAAGAGACATTAAGTAAGAGGACAAACTTTTATTTTATAATTAAATACCCTGTCAAATAATTAAATTTGAATTTCATACAGTTACTTAATATAACTATAAATACACTATTTATTACACTTAGTGTTGAAATAATAAAACTTTCTAACAATAAATATTTCTAAATCTATAGAACAATACTCCAACTGCTGTTGATAACCTGTTGTTCTATAATGACTAATGGAAAGTTTTCAAAATGTCTATTTTAGAATAATTAAGAGCTTATCATCTTCAATAAAACTATATACCCAAAACTAAAACCAAAAATATATTCAAATTCTAGTACTAATAAAAATAGTTTAATAATTCAGAAAAATATCTGAAATATTAAATCATAAATCTACTATTTTGTAAACGAGATAAAAATGACACTATATTCGAACAATATATAATTCATCAATCGATAAATATTCAAAAATAAACAATCTAAAAATTACGCAGTAATAAAAATCCCCTAGTATCCAACGCCAAAGCACACAAACTCTCTCATCTAACAGCCAACAAAGTAAGCAAGCAAAGAAGCCGTAAGGCACTTTCTTATCCGTCAGGTGCCAGTTGCCGATAAAATGGCTCTCTTCGTGACTAGCGACAGGTTAGCTCCGCCAGCGCTTTTAATGACGACGACGCGGATGATCACGCAAAGCAGCACTGTAGCAATATTCCGTTACGTAAAAGCGCGGATCTATTTTTAATAAAGCGCTGGCAGAAGCTGGCTCGTTGATAATGGAGGGAGCCCTAGCCGAGCACTGAGATATCTAATCGAGACGCCGCCTCGCGACGAAATGCCGAAGCGTCTTTTTTGTGGATTTTTCGAAAGGGGATCTACTTTATTAACAGCAGTTTTTTTTTCCTGTGTTTGAGCGGTTTGAATTGGGAGGTAAATTGAAGGTAGATGGGTGGATCTATTGGAGTGTGTGTGTTGAGTGAGTAGCTGTTGTTTATAGGGGGTATTTGAGCAAATTTTTAAATGACAGAATGTTAAATATTATTATTACGTGATATCGAAATGATCAAGGAAAAAGCGATGGGTATCAGAGCTTTGATTTTACTTGATAAGAGAGGGATTAGGTGCATATAATATATACATATTTATATTACATGACACTTTTTGATCATATGACCTTTTTGTAAATGTACTGACTATTGCATATTTTATTATCGATTTGAATCTTTTTAAGGATTAAAATATATCCTGCTTTCATCAGAAGCAATTGGTGGTAAACATGATTCACTGATGTATATTTTACTGAGTTTATCCTGCTTTGATGTTTAAAATATATTATTTTGATACTGAAATAATCTATAATATTCAAAAACAAAAAGATCAGCAATTTTCAATCAATTTTTCAACTATGATAGTTAAAAGATTATAACTAAGATACCTAAATTGTGCATCATTACAAGAGTAAATTCAAATCGCAAAATAAAAGTATCATCAATCATTAAACTGCTTATCATTTTTCGGAGAATTTGAAAGTGACGTAGAGCAAAGATAAATCGAAAAAGCAAACAAAATTTACATCACAAAATCAACAGTACATTCAGTAATGCGTAAATTACAATTTTTTCAGTCAGAAAAATGCGAAGCTTACGGAGAATTGAAGTTTTCTCCTTATTTTGAATATTTTTTTCAGGGTGATTGATACAACAGATGTGCGCTGAGTTGCGAATTTCAAATTTGTTTTAATGATTTATTTAGACTGTAGAAATTAATAATGAATATTTTGTATTCTTTAATTTCTTGGCAGAAATTTGGCTCGATGGTATCATTAACCAGCCAACAGCTCTCAAATAGATTATTTTCTGGCTGCTTTATCCGTTTTTAAGAGCGTAATTTCGACGAGAACATGGAAGCTTAATTATTAAATTTAGGTATTTAAATTTTCATAAAGAAAATTTGTGCAAATTAACGCAGAGTTTTGGATTTTCTTTATGGAAACGTTTGACGAAACATGCTATGACTGATGATGTTTTGAAGTCTACACAAAAGATTAAGATGATATACAACAGTAACTTAATAAAGATAAATAGTCGGACAAACGACGTCAGCAATATTAATACTAATTTTATTTTACCAGCAGTAAAAGCCAGAAAGCTTGATCTAAAATCTCAATTTTCCTCAAACGTTTAAGCGCACATTAATAGTTCAGAATTAACAAAAAAATTTTAAATTCAATATATTACGATAATTATTTTACAAGTCTTTTGCATTTTGTGTTGATTATCGCATTATTTAATCAACAATTTACCAAAACATTCTACTACATCCATCAAAATTGAAATTTTCATAAAAAAAACAGAAAGAAAAAAAGAACTAAACCACCACCCTCGCCCGCCTAATTATAGAAAATAGATCATATAAACTCAAGATACATAAAACTCCGGGCGTAGGTACTTTAAAGCCCTCGTACTCGTCGGCTCTCGACTCGCAACAGCCAAGACGCTCGCGATGAGGAGGAGACAATAGAAGAGTTTCTCGATTGTTTGCTGCGCATAGGGTCGGCGCACTCGAGCGTGCAACGGCTTCCGTGGATAACGTAACTCACACATACACCCACCCACGCACACACATGCATATACCCGATCGAGGCAGCGCATTGGAAATCCATCGAGCGGGGAGCGCGTCGCTGGTTTCGTGACTAATCGGCCTGTGAAAAAGTTTTGCCTCGGCCCTATATGTGGCATAGCACAAATATACAAGCCGGCCCGTCTGCGCGTCGTGAGTACAAACAGCACACACGTGCGCCGTCCGGGGCTTAAAAGCGGATCCCCGGCGGCAATGAGGAATTACGCTGCTTAGCTTGGAACTTGAAACTTTGGACTAATTTCTGGAGGAAATTGTTGGGGGCGTGGAGAGAGATAATATTTTTTAGGTTAATTAAGAGTGGGGGGGGGGGGCTAGTCAGCAGATTCGCGTCTTTGATATTTTTTTTTATGTCAAACTAATTGTTGTTAGGTAATATTGTTTTTAAATTAGAGAGCAAATTTGCAATGAGACACTTAGCTGTCTTGGAATTAATTGCATTGAGCAAGCTGAGATTTCGCTACTTATATCTTTAAACATTAAAATTAACGCTTTAAGCAATTTGTCATATAAACATCGTCCGCAACGTCCTTCCTAAATTGCTAAAATCTACGCTTATACATGGACGAAAGTGCGGATCGAAGCACGTGCATATCTGCGTGTGAGTGAGGTGGCGCAGGTGCGTCTAGACGACTCGTCTCGAAAGAGCATCTTGCTGGCTTTCGGGCTATTTTTTAAGCAGCTAATTATAAAGCGCCTCGTTTGAAATATGTATTTTTAAGCGTGCGTACACCCGCGCACGGGCGAATATTTTTCTTTTCTTGCATTACTTTTCGAGGCCTCCGCGGCCGGTAATAGAGTCGTGTTCCGCATTTTTATTATAGCCGTAAGTTTTGCGGCTTGCTTGTGAACTAACGTAATGTTCGCTTGCTTCGAGCACTTTGTGTTTAAGTTTATGTAGCTGAGTAATAAAGTAGTGGAATATCGTACTTTTTTCATGGAAAAAATGTTTTCTGATTTAAGTGTTTTTTTGTTTTATAATATTTCCTTGATCCGAGGCACGTCTAATCTTTTTAATGAATAAACTTTTTACAAACGTAACAGTACGATGAATATTCGAAATTTCATTCATAACGAAAGTGTTTGCGAACTGCATTAATTATTAGTGTAGAATTAGCTTATCGTCAGATCTTTGTAAAAGTTTCATAAGCAAAATCGAAAAATAACATAGTGCTACCAGCAAAAATAGAATATAAAGATACGATGAGAATATAAATTTTGGCTGTCACTTTCTTTTACCCACGAAAAGAGTCCAATTTGTCGGCGTTATCTTGATTGCCATAATTTATTCATATATAAGTATTCAGTTGTATAACATCATCCTCAAAGACAGAAAACTATTTTTCGAAAAAGCTTTATATACAAAAAATATTTAATGTTGTTGAATTATTTTTACACAATCAAACACTTAACAAGATAAAGCTATTACAAATTTCAAAGTAAACAAAACACTTGTAACTTATTCTAAATTTTAACAGTAGTAAAACCAGCCTACTACTTTTTAGATAGAAAATTCATTCTTTGTTTAAAAAAGTAAAACCCTTCTCACCTTTTCTTTGGCATTTTCGACAAGGTTTTACTCTCCAAGGAGGTTAAAGCCCTGCACAAAATTTACGATCGCGTGACGTATGTATGTAAGAAGCCGCGTATGCTGAAGATACACTAGCAACTTCGTTGACTACTTCGCTCGCCTTCGCTTTTCGAAGTTTAGAGCGTCAACGCGATGTATGAAATAGCGCTCGATTCTTATTAAGCGATCGCTAAGTTTACTTGCGATTGTTTTTGTTTGTGAGCGTGAACTTTTATAAAGTTGCTTATTTGACAGTTTGTGGTTAAAAGAAAGTGTATAGCTTTTTGTAAGTTTGTTTTAAGAAATGCTTATACTGTTTAATTTTTTTTTTATCATAATAGGAGAATTTATATCGATAGAGGCTTTGAGTAAGAATTTATTCATACTTTTTAAGAGGACTTATCGGATAAAAAATAAAACAAAAAAAACTAAAAATAACTTACGTTCCTGCCGATCCAGCTTATACGCTACTTTAAACATGGTGAATAATTGACTTTTATTTTCTTATTCTTCGAAGTAAATTTGCCGATATCTATTGTTCCCTTGTTAACTTCCTCTAGCTTCTTATTACTCACTGCTTCTACGTTTAATTTCTGCTTCTAATTTAGGCTGAAAAAAAATTTTGAAATCCTACTTTTACACGCTAAAATTATTTTATAGACAAAACAAAGCGATCCAAACACCATTTTTTATATCAAACTGCCCCTAAAAACTTTATTGGATTGACATTTGTTTTACATTTAGAAATTGAACATAAGATTCAAATTTCTATTATGCAAACTAAGTTATTAATAAAAATTTATGCTACTTATAAACAAGGATCTTAAACAGTATATTTATAGTGAAATTGAGATACTTTCTGATAAATCCTCGTTTTATCTATCTAAGACTAAAATTTTTATCATTTAAATAATCGTTTAAATAATCCTACATTAAAGTTAAATAAAGTAAACGCATTTATTATCTACTAAACGACAAGTTTTATTATAAATGTATCAGACAATAGGCTCGGACTAATAACGGTATTAGATTTCCGAAGGTCAACAGTTAAGACATTATTATGCATGCTAGAGGCTATTATGTGCCGCATAAAATGTAACTCGACTCAACGGCGATAAACTTTTTCAGCCTAGCAATTTTTCCTCTTCAATTCTCAAAAAAGTAAAGATCGCAAAACGCAATCGATATTTATTTAAACCCATCGTAGCCACACAATCCCTACAAACACCACATCGCGCCATCCAATTTGTCCAGTACATAAAATCCAGATCGACTCAAGCAATTCCCAACAGAAGGAAAACAGAAATCGTTCGAAACGAAAGCAAACCGCATCGAAGCACCGACAAAAGCAAAACAAAAGAGCAGGCACGCGAACCGCCCCGTTTCCTACCTATATAATATCGAAGCGTGTACGCATGCGATCTCACGTAGAAAATCGCGAGATCGCGAATTACGCCGACAGTAGTGGAAAGTAAGAGAGCTAGCGAGAGATTCCAGGATCCAATTGGATCGGCCAATAGGAAGGGAGTATCGACCGGCCGGCCGGTGTGTACACGGAGCTGTACCTACTTGGGCGGATGGTAGATACTGACGTTTCGAAAAGCATCGGGTAGGTAGCGCGGCGAGCTTCCATGTACCTTGGGCTCGCTTTTTCTCGCTGGGTGTACAGGAAGGAGAGATTAAAAGAGCGAGAGAGAGAGAGAGGAGGATGCGGAAGATGAGTCGTGGAGACATGTATATGTATGGGCGAGAGGTGGTGGATGTAGTAGAGGGAAAGATGATTGGGAGAGGAAATGTGGAGGTAAGTGGAGAATGTGAGTGTGATGGGTGTGGATAGTGATTTAGTTTAAAAGATGTTTCATAATTTTATAGTAGGGGGTATAGTAATGCCATAGCTTAATGGTAAGTAGGCATATTTTATGCGTTGGGGAATAATGTAATTAAATAAGTTGTAAAAGTATTTTCAACGTAATATTTTCAACTAGGTAGTTGGAAATTTTATGAATAATTCAAGAATGCCTGAAGAATTCGCTGTAACATAAGAGTCAGTATTTCACCTACTCTTATACGTGTAAATACCCATAAATTCCTCACCTTCTTCTAAAAATTACATGCAAGGAAAAATCATTCAAACTCAACTATCACAGCCACGCAAATAAACAACAAAACCAAAGCTCTCATCAAAACATAAAACAATCAAAACTCAAATAAAATCAAAACATCAACAATAACAATAAAAAAAAGTATAACCGCAAACATCCGTCCAACCAAAAGACGAGATCCTGCCCAGAATCAAGCGGGGCAATTTAGCCCCAGAGCCGAGCATGCGCGCCGCTCGCGATTCGCAGTTATCGATAAAGGGCGTACGTGAGAAATTGCGAGCAATGAACGCGGAATGGGCAGCGCGCGCAGCGCCGGCCTTCGGCGCTCTCTCGGCTTTTTTACGCCGCCGAGGTCACGGTTACGCATACACGCACCCTCCCCCCAACGGTTATCGCTCTATATGCATTTTTCTCTCGCTCTATACAGGTATTTTTCGTCCGTGCGCGCACGTGGGTACGATTAGCGCTGCGCTAAGTTTCTGTCGTTAAATGTGAATTAGCGAGGAGGATTTCTTATCTGGCTTGCTCCGAGAGCCACGCGCTGATCTGTGTGTGTTAGTGTAGCTTTAGGTTTTGGATTTATTTTTGATTGTGGATAT
Source organism: Eupelmus urozonus (assembly GCA_900480035.1). Lineage (NCBI taxonomy): Eukaryota > Metazoa > Arthropoda > Insecta > Hymenoptera > Eupelmidae > Eupelmus > Eupelmus urozonus. The sequence continues at coordinate 30,811 of UELX01001512.1, read as the reverse complement.
TATTAGTGGTTATGAATTGGCATGAATGGCAGGGAGCGAGCTTGAGGCGGCTTGAGAAAGCACCGTGTGCTGGGTTGGAGATATTTTTTTTTAGATTGAGAACAAAAGGGTTTGGATTTTACGCTTTTTTTCTTAATTAAGATTGTCGTAAGTAAAATGTAGAGCGCGTTGGCCTCGTTGGGAGTATATTTAGATTTTCTTCTTTCTGACTGTTTTTAATGCAAGTATATATGCACGCTTAAGCAGGTTAAAAGCTTGACGGAATGTTGTACACATTCTCCAAATAAAATATAACTTCACAAGCCTTCAATCCTAAAATCCTACAATCCACTTACAATGAAACAGTCATACCAGAAAAAATTCAGGCTGAAAAAGGCAGCTAATATCCCTCTAACAGCTCGAGAGCGCATCGTGCGCACATGTGCGGGCAAGGTACTCTCTCGCACCGAAAATAGTTTTTGACAGGATTAAGACGTAGTGCGATCGCTCAATCGGGCCTGTAATGCCTTAATGTCAACGTCAAGCCCCTGACATTTGCGCACGGCTATTCATAGATCCGGCCAGAATCGATTCGCGCACTTCCGACTCTTATCGAGCGAGTGTGGCGCAATTACGAAAAAGAAAAGGGCGCCGCTCGCGCGCGCGCACACCTGACCGCCGCACAAATCACCCGCAAAAATTGAATTACCAGCGGCTTCTCTCGCGGAGCCGAGAGCGGAGAGCCGGCTAAAAATAAAGTTCGGATTATAAATTTTCTGCATATATATACCCGATATCAAACGTCGCGGGCCGGCCTTTCTCAATCAAAGCCGATATTGCGTAAATGTGCTTCGGGAAAAGAGACAATTTATTGCGTAGGCTGGCTGAGTTGCTGATAGCGGAAAGCCTATGAGGAGATTCAAAATTTTTAACTGCCAGATGAAGTATTGCTATCGGAAGATTTAAGTGGTCCTTGTTGCTTGGGTTATGTATGTATGAAGGTACTTCCGCATTGAATAATAATAAACAACTTTTCATCTTATAATAGTCTGATCAATGAATATTTTTAATTGTTTCTTGGGGTGTATTGCGCATAATTTTTATTCGTAATCTCCATGTAATAGGCTCCTTCGCGGTTCAAAAATATTAACTAATCAGCTTCTTTGTCGCTTATCAAAGATTAAGAAATTCTTTAAAACTTTATGGTTTCACTTTTAAGAAAGCTGACAAATTTCTGAGTAGAAAGAGAGTTTAAAAATTGTTGAAAAGAAACATTCAAATTTTATCTACATCATTGCGTTTCTCACACTAGATCAGATTAAATATTGCCACAACGCCGTATCTTCACTCCCAGATAACATAAAAAAAAAAAGTATGAATTGGTTGATGGAATCAAACCTTTGTCTCACTACTGTCACAGACACAATCTTCAAGGACGAGCTCTAAAGGATCAAACCACTTTCTAACACACTGCAAGGGGTGGGAGGCAGAAAGAACACAATTCCAAACCAAAGTCCTCGTCAGCAACACCAAATTGACCTGTCCAAATGCCCGACCAAAGGAACAGCACCTCCCTGGGCTCCTCGGGGGTCTTGCTGCCGTTGTCCTCCTCTGCGCCGCCCTCCATGCGGTCAGCTGTTGTGACACCGCCACCCTTGCCTCAGCCGACGACTCCAAGTGTCCCTTCCGTCTTCGGCGGTGCTCCTTTTGATCTTCCAGGCACACAAAGGAAAAAGAAAGCACGGGAACACTGAGATTAAGCTCGCGGACGACGGATAGCCACGTCCCAGGCCGGCGGAGCCCGAGATTGACGCTAGTGCGGAAGAGTCGCGCGACCGAAGGAGAGTATCATGAGGAAGAAGACTGCTTAGAAGACGAAGACGGGAGGAAGGAGGAGAGGCGAAAAATAAAAGCCACGCGGGGCCTCGGCTGCGAGCGCGCCAAGCGAAACTTGCGCGCCTGCTGCTGCTGCTGCGCCTCGCGCTGCAGCGCAGTGACGTAAGCCAGAGAACTGGTAGTCGAGAGTTTGGGAGATTAGGTAGAGTTGGGAGTTGGGTTATTGTCGCGCGGGATTTGATATACGCCATGCGCCTACGTGGATCTGTGTTTTTTTATTTTGGTTGGTAGAGGAGTGAGCTGGATGAGCGAGCGATGGTATATAGGGGAGTTTACGAGGCGCTGAACTTGTGCATAGGGTAAAAGGATTTTTGAACAGTTTGGAATTGATGATCGTACTTCCATTTGAAAGGTATGTTTGAGAGTAAAAATATTGACGGTGAGTTTTTAAGGAATCGAATAGATAGATGTGATTACGCGAATGTTTAGCCCTATTTGTTTAGGTTGAAAAATGTTATTTGGCATATTCGGGAGTATAATTTCAAATCAAACATTTGATTAATTGAATTAGAGTTTTGACCAATGACACTGCCAGTTATCACTACTATTAATAGAACCAATGGTGGCAATCTGAACCAATAAAGTTGATTATCATCATTGATGGTACGCTCCTTCGTACCATCACGATAAAATTATCAGTCGAAGTATGGAATAACCAATTTTGGAATAACGTAAAATTAATTTTTATGGTTAAATCTTCAACTATAGTAATAACAAATTGGTCATCCTTTAAATTTCCACACGAAAGAAACCAACACAAGATTATTTCTTTCATCAACGCGACATTTTAATTACAAGACATCGGAATCTCGTGTCTTCTTCAATTTCAAAATTCATACACTCAGATCCCGCCAACCAAATTTAATTCAACCAGCAGCGCGCAAGTCACGCCGATTCCAATCCTGAAACTCAATCATATCAAAAGCAACGCACAGCGAAATCATCTAGGAAGCTCTCACAGGCTGCATCATATTCCCCACTCCGCACACCTGGCATATCGCTTTCAGAGTCTCTCCTCCTCTCTCTTAAACAGCTTTTCTCCTTCCCTCTGGCCACGGCCCTTGGACCGAGAGCGTGTCCAATTTATTCTATTTTCCGCCAGCAGTGTTTATCGTGGAACTGCTGCCTGCACTCGCTGAGCGCGCGCTCGGCCCACGTGTCGCAATCTGCGGTGCGCCCGCGACCGAAAATAAGCGATAGAGCGGGGGGAGCGTTGCGTGGGTGGCCGTGCCTAGAGACAACGTCGCGCGCGGCTCCGCTTGTGTAGATTAGGAGGATGAAGACACTCCCTGGTTCGTGTTTTTTTTTCCTCTTTTTTTTTCTTTTAGGGCGAGCAGATAAGCTGTGAAGTGAGGAGGTGCAGTGGCTACTGGTTTTCTTGGAGTCTGTCTTTTGCCAGAGGGATTGACTTGAGAGTTGAACGCGTGGGTTACCTCAGCGTCGAGTGGGTATGTTTGATACGGTGTGTTTGGAAGAGTAGTTTGTCGATTTTGGTGGATGAGTTGAGTTACTGGTTGATCGAAACGTTGCGCATGGTTGGAATTGTGAAGATATATAGTTTGTTATTTTGTAGTACTAACATTTTTAGGGGTGGGAACAAAATATTCTAGTATCTTTTTTATTAAAAACCCGTTTTTAACGTAGTTCTTGAAATTGCATTTAAAACATTGTAGTTGTAGAGTCTATCTCGTAACTTTTTAAAGTATTCAATAAATAATATTTTCGGGTGAGAAATCTCCGAGGAATGGTCTTTGACCTTTACTTTAAGATCATTTAAATATAATTTTTATATAATCTCTGCATGTTACTTTAGATCTATGATACAAAACGATACAAAATTGTATTTATTATAAGTTTTATCTTTTATATTTATAAGTTTTTATTTTTATTTTACGAAATCTAATTTTTATTAAAAAATAACAAACATACCAATTAAATGTTCTAGACTATACCATTTTTTTTTTATTTTCTCATAAAGGCAATTACTGTTCTTAATATTAAGTATTAAATAATTACTTGTATGCATATTTGTTTTATTTACAATTATCATTTAATAAGTAAATATATGATTGATAGTTTATTCTTACTGTATATTCTGATTAGAATAGATTTTTCTAATTAAATTGTAATTGAATACTCAATCGTTTGTATATGTATACATTCAATATTTATAATTTAATCCAATAATTTATAAAAATATAACCACATATGAGTTGAAAAATTTGGAAATTACCGAATCAAAAAGTTGTTTCTTTTATCATCTTTTCTTACAACAGTTATTAAATGGGAATAAGAATGGCTCTACTTTTTACTAACTCAATAATAAAAATCCTACTTTTAACTACTTTTATTACAATATACTCATTAAACTCACAATTATTATTTTTTGTATATTTTTAAATATATTAATTTTGAGTTGAGTAAAACGCAGTTATCTGTCTTATCGGCGGTCAGTGATGCGAGCGCTCTGCGATTCAAGCACGCGAAAAAATAGTGCGAGGAAAATACGCCAGGGACTGCCAGGCGAATGAAACGGCTGGCGCCATCTTGCATTCGCTCTCCTGTTTATTACTTCAAGCTTCAGTTATCCACTCGAACGAGGGAAATTCAAAGTTTTGCATGTATTATTTGATAATTCTGAGTTTGTGATAAATGTTAAAACTATGGCCTTTGAAATAAAAGTAAAGCATTCGAGGAAATTTTAAAAATGAATTACTATATTACAATAATTTTTTTTTTCAATTGACAGAATTTATTCATCAAAAATAAATGGTGTATTAAAGCACTGATTTTTTTTTATTTATCATATAAAAAGTTTATTAAAATAAATATTATTTTTTCATTACTAAAATGTCCTAATACTTTCATTTATTCAAAGAACTATCTATTTCAATAATTATAGTTGAGAAAAAACAATTAAATAAACCTTATCCCATTAAGCTTCATTTACCGCACACCATAAACATTACAAAATAATTACCATCGCATAAGCGTAATCCACTCAACCGAATCACGACTTTTTCAATCATTTGATTGAATCTACAAATCCTCCATAAAATCAAAGCCACCAATCCCAAAAGCCTACGATCCCGACCTCGACATTCATCTTCCAGCCACTAAAATTTCCAATTAAAAATCATTACACCAGCATGACCGTCGCTCCCTCGCCTACGGCCGAGCGTCACGCAGCCCCTGGTGCACTACTCGCGTACGGGAAACTTTATTAGCGGACGCAGACGCGGGGGGGGAAGGGGGAGGTAACAATCGATCTCTAGGGATCTTCGAAGTCATGGCTGCGGCACCGCGACGACGACTATTAGGCGGCACCGGCACCGAAGCCCCCCCGAGAGGCTCGCGCTCGCGCGGGGAGGATATTTTTGGAGAGAAGAAAAATGGGTGCGAGTGTGGGAGGGGCAGAGAGAGAGAGAGAGGCGGAAGGGGAGGGGGGAGGGCGAATATCGATCTCGCGACGTCTTGAGTTTCGCCGCTGCTTGTTGCAGGCCGGAGTTGGGGGGCATTTTACTTCTTCAAAGAAGAGTGAACCTCCCGTGAGTGGGTCACGTTTGGCGCTGATGAATATATAGGGATGCGGAAAGAGTGAAATTTAGAAGGAGGAAAAGAGGAGAGCTCGGGGTGCGGCGAGATTGGCTACGGAATGCGAAGAATGCGGACTGATTTTTCAGATTTCTGATTACAGTATGGTTTTTCGGTTTTTGTTTTGTTTCGAGTAAATTGACGAATTCTTTTTCATTTGTTTTAAAAATGCGTCTTTTATTTTAAATATTAATTACGATTTTCTAGTATTATTTCATTATAACATTTTTAAAAGTTAAATAACATAAAACTTCATACATGTACATGACAGAATGACCCAAAATATTAATAAGTTAATTTATACAAATTTTATACGAGAAAACTAGAGCCAAATTATTAATTTTTTCTACAACTAAAATTTGAATTTGATAAGAGTTCCAGTGTTGAATTACAAGTTCCGAAATAAAAGGGAAAAGCAAGCAAGTAGAAACCGGCCTGGTACAGTCAGACACTCGGCTTGAATATTTGAAAATGCAGCTGCCATGCAAATTCACAGAGCTAAGCGGTATACGCCTCCATCTTTTCTATAATTTACGAAAATTCATGCATAATTTTCCCAACCACTTCTATTTCGGGCGGACTACGGTAAAAGCGCTATAACGAAAGTGCTCATGTTTTGGATCACTTTCAAAACGCTATGACAAAAAATTTCGCCTCGTCAGCAACCTAAAGCGCGAGGGCGCGCTGCGATTCTCAAAATACTCAAGATGACTCAAAATCGCCTCGCGCTGCGCAGACTTCGCTCTATCCTCATCTCCCAAATTTACAACACCCCACTGCCCCTTATAGAACAATCGAAACGCACCGAACAAAGAAAACCCCCGGCAATAATTATTATTTAGCGACGCCTTCAATAATTTATAGACGAAAAACGAGCGTTACCGGGGCCGCCTCTACGTGGGTTTCCGAAGCCTACTTTTCACCATTTCCAAGGCGCCTTCGGCTTCGCGCCCTCAACCTTGTTCTCGCGATCAATAGCCCCCGCTCGAGAGCCGCTCGCTACCACACTGCTTTCCCTCGGAGAGAGCTCGCCCGCGCCGCGCCGCGCTCGTCTTGCCTTTCGGACACGTATTTCTTTCTTTTCGAACTCGATCCTCCTATTGTCGGCCTAGCGGGCTGCCTGCCACGCGTGCTGGGGAGACAGCGTCGAGACGTGAGGTGAGATGGTTTCTTAGTGGTGGTTGCACGCGCAAGCTGGGAAGGCAGGCGCTGATGGGAAAAATGTAAATTTTGGAGGATGGTGGGTGAGATTTTGGGTGGTGAATGGGGAGAGGAAGTTGGTGATTTATTGGGGATTTTGGGGATTTTATGGGTGTCTTTTAAGGGATGGACATATTGATATTTTTAGAAAATACTGAATTTTTTAAACATTCATTTAATTGGTCTTTTAAAGCTAGATTCTTAAAATTTGTATTAATATTTTCATTACGCTTAATTATATTAACTTTGCAAAACTATTATTATTCTACAAATCAATTAAACTGAAATGGTAATGATTTTGATTTATCTAAACCAGAACTTTATTTTAAATGTCTTACTAAAATTGTAATTGTGTATTACAATAAATTGATTAAATTTAAAGTTTGTTATATATAATTCCTTTTAAGAACGCACAATGAATGTATAGTATATATCAGCCCACGTTAAACAACTTTGTTGAAATATCAAACAGTTTTAAAATAGTTTCCGTTTAATTTGTGAAATCTTGAGATAATAAATTTCAGTGCAACTAAGATACTTTCTGAAAATTGGCATTTCACACGTCCATCGATTTTCGATATGGCTGATTTACCTTCTTAAATGTGACTCACGTAAATCTTAATGGGAAAAATTAATTTTTAGCAAGTAAAAGATGTTGTAATAATTTAAATAAACTTACAACTATTTAAATTTATGAAATTTCATGAAAACATCTAATAGCAAACAAATACTTTATAAATTAATTATTAATTATCACAAAAACCTAGTTTTCAAAATTGCTATCAACAATATATTATATTGTTTACAGTACTTTTATCAAAGTCGTACTTTATACTTAATTAGGCTCGTAAAGACGTTTTTTTAAATAATTTTATTTTAACAAAAGTTTGGTTATGAGAACGATTCTTTCGCTTTTATAACACTACTAGACCTCCTGCGACTCGTATAAAATATGTGTATATTTATATTGTCATCTAAGCAAAAAGAAAAGAAAACGTTTTATGGGTAGCATTTTTATGGCCACTCACGTTATTTTTCATAAGACCTCTGACTTACTGTCAAATCGGATCAATAAAATATTTTTATGAAGAAATTATGCAATCTCGTTAGTTTGATTATAATTGATAGTTTTTATGTATTCACATTCTGAGAAAATTACATTTACAAATGAAAAATGTAAATGAAATCTTTTAATATTGAGTATTACTGAAAAATTGAATACACAATTTCTGGAATCTGCAATAAAAATTGAATGATTTTATTTAAGTTCCTTAACATAAAACAGTAGTTTAATTGTTTAATTGACAAGATAAAGAGGGCGATGCCCCATATAAGAGCGTAGCCTTGACCTCGACTTTTTTATTTATTATCCACCACCTTAACTTTATTAGCTATACATAAGAATCTATATCTATCTACAGCTATTTATATTTAATGCCTTTTATCGATAACTTAATTAAAATAAAGTTCTTTTAATAGTTCTTCTGATAAATATTTACTCAAAAAGAAAATCCTAACTTTAAACATTCTCTTGAAATAAAATCACGAGCAATTGCATTTCAACCAAAACTTTTTATAACCTACTAAACATTGTAAAAAAAAGCAAAATATTCGAAAAAAATCGTCATTACACGAATTCCCACTCAAGCCATTATTCTTCAAAGGCTCCTAATTTTCATAATCTCCCCTCTACCGTCGGCTCGCTCTACAGCGACGGCGCGACTCTCGTCGATCAGCGCAGCGCTGCGTGGATCCAACGATCCCCACCACGGTCCATCTATTCGCGACGTCCGCGTCGACGTAGTCGTCATACAGCTGACGGGCGCTGCCCCAACCGTAACATCGTCATCTCGACCGGTTGAAATTTCATTGAAAATGGCCGCAAGTGATTCGAGAAATTTTATGACTCCTTTTGCGCAGTGAAATGTCGATGGTGCTTTTGAAATTTATTATTTAGCATGATAATTTAAAAAAATGCTTTCAGTAGTCATTTGCATTAACAAAAAAGTTGCACAATTTTTAATAAAACAAAATCTTTATTATAACAAAGAAAATAGCCTCTAGATTAAAAATAGCGGCATCTAACCTCAAAGCAAACACTCCATTAACAATCAAACTCCGCTATAAAATTAGCTTAACAATTTTTCCTACGGGCTCATAATCAGCTATCAACGACGTCGCTAACTGCGCGTTTAATTACATAAAAGTCGACGGGCAGAAACCGTGTGTGCAAGAGAGAGAGAGAGAAGAACGGAGAGCGAGAACGCATGCGTAGGCCAGCCGAAGGTTGTTGCGAAAGAAGAGCAGGCCGCGAGAGAGACACAGAATGAGCGAGCGAAAGAGAGAAAGAGAGAGAGAGAGAGAGGCGTGTACGTGCGAAGGCGCGAGCTTGCAGTAGGCGCGCTTCCTCTTTAACGAGGCGAATTCCAGGGGCGCTTGACACTTTGAACTCGCTGTACGTATACGTATACAGGCGCGCGTCGTCGGCGACGAGGCGCGTGCAACGGTGACGCGTGCAGCGGACGCGGCGATGACAGCCGCGCGCGGCTGGCCAGGGAAAAATTGGGTTTCGAGGCGCACTCGATGCCCAGGTGGATTTAGAGAGTGAGGCTGAGTTAGAGGAAGACGATGGATTCTTTTGGTTCTGTTGTTCTTGGCTTTGTTTGTTGGTTGTGTTTAATTTACTAAATTTTAAAAAAGTATCAAGGGAATGTTTGTTCATTTATTTTGACCGTATAAACCTTATTACAAAAAAATTGAAATATTGAAGGAGAAACTTTTTGAATCCTTTTTTTCTACTTGACACAACAGTTCGAGAGTGAACTTAAATGAATGTTTATTAACATATTCATTTTCTTTTACTAAAACAAATGTAAATTATCGTATAGAACTTAATTAATGTTTATCAAAAATTTTTTAAAAAGAAAAACTAAACTTATACTGAACAATAGAAACGAGTAAGTAATCACTAGAAACTCGTTACAAAGCAACATGCCTAGGACCGGAAAATTTTTTAAGTTTAATAAAACACTTCTGAGATTCGTGAGCGTTGAGAGAAAAAAAACAATGTCGACACAAAGAAAAGAGTGCCGAAAGGTTTAAAATTAGAGTTTCAAAAAACTTGCGCAGGGATTTCATAAACCCGCGTGTCCTTTCAGAAGCATGACCTCGTTTGCACAGAATCAGGCAAATATACAAACGCTACTTGTAACAAAACAGTAACAATTTTAGGATTAAAGTAAATTTTTTATCAATTACAAAATTTTTGTCTTGCTACATTTTCTTTATTATCCAATATATAATTACGGTAAGATTTAAAAATAATTTGACTCGTTATTTTTTCATGAAAGCCTCGACTCTCTTACTTTTCTAAACTTGTTTGACCCATGACTAATTTTTGGAAAATTTCTTCGGTAACTTTGTTTTCTCAATACATCATCGACAAATTTAAAAAGAAAAATACTCTTTGACTTGGACATACGCAAAGAGTCAGAAGAGGAGAGAAAAAAAAATTGCAGTGCAGCGCGATGCGCGCCTCTTATTTCAGAGGCCGGTCCAAGGTCGAGTCTTCACCTGCTTACGTCACAATGTTCACAAGATGCAATCGGTCATCTACTGGCCACTGTCAACAGCCATACTGCCACAGCGTTGGAATCGTTCAGATGAACTCAAACACGTTTATCTCGAGAGGTCTTTGGTCTTTTTTATTCTTCTACACTTTACAATACTGTTTGTAATGTTAAATGACATTAGTTACTTGTAAAGTTAAAAGAGTTTAATTCTTTTTCCAAGCGAAAGGAAAAGATATTTTTAAATTTGAAGTTTTTCTAACACGTAAATTTATATGTTTAGTGAATAAAATAAATTTATTTTAAATACTAATCGTAATTATTTCAATTTCATTTGAAAGTTTTGAATCAATCTATGTGTGGCGACCGAATAAAATTTAATTTAACTATTGAATTTTAAAAAAATTATCATATGAATTAGAAAATTTCATTCAAGTACCATTCTCAGACACTTTGGAATATAGAACTACGTCCAGGAGTGGCAGATTTTGAGCGTCCGTCTCAACTGCAGGTCCATATGAACTACGTCTTTTTTTAATAAATAATCACAACCAAAAACTATAATTTAATAATTTTTAAATATTGCATTTCCAAGTAATACACATGCCTATTAACAATTTTACTTTAAAATAAACTCCACTTGATTACAAAGATGAATCTAACGTTGACCCGAATTCCTTTGCATATCATTATAAAAAATAAAAACTAAACCTGTGCATTATGTAAAAGTGTTGCATACTTGTTATTTATTATATAACATTTGTTAATGTTTTTACACAATGCACCGGTCTAATAAAAACTTTATTGCAAAATAAACTCAACCTAAACACCCTGACAAATTGACGGGTGGTCAAAAATACGAAATACAATTTCTTAAAAAACCTAAGCCTTTTCATTGTATAAAGGAGGTATATTCTTCTTAAATATTATATCATTTATCATCGTTAAAAGTCTACGTAAAGGTCTAATAAAAATTTTATTGTGAGATAAACTTGACTTGATTAACCAAGCGAATCGGATGCTGACTCGGATTCCGGTATACACATATAAACCGTGGGCGGACTAGAAAATTTCAAAATGTTAAATAATTTGTAATGTAACAAGAATACCTCTGTTTTAAGACAATCTACAAAGCTTGCTTTTTATTTTTCACGAAGAGGTATAGCAGACGCCCAGCCGACGGCCAATTAGTTAGTGTTTAAGTCAAATTTATTTTGTAATAAAATTATTAATATAGACCTAAGCGCTATCTGAAAATTGTCTCTAGTAAATTTTACTATAAGTTTATACTAAATTTTACTTTGATTTTTCGAAAATGTCACATCAGGTTTTCTACATAATATAACAAGAAAATAAATACGAAACATAAAAAATTAAAATAGCACCTCTATTGAAGAATAGTAATAGTAAAACTATATTGTTTGTTTTTAAAATTATTAAGAACAAAAAAATTAAAAATTACAATGTACTCCAATTTTTGACACGAAAAGACTAAATATATTATTCTAATACAAGATATTTAATAATAGTTGTAAAATTTACTGAAAAAACTACTTGTTTTTGACTACTATGTGACTTATTTAAACTTCAATACTTCAAAAAATGTAGCTTTTAATACTTTTTGAACAAGGTAAAGCAGATGTTTGAAATCTTTAAAAAATTCATTAATAGCTATGTTAGTTTAATTCTACTAAGTTTTTCTTATCTATTTGCGTACAAGACATGTTTTATAACTAACATCAAATGAGCAGACTATAATCAGTGTTTGCATTTCATTATTCCAATGGTATTTTTATAATTTTCTTTATTAAAAAAACTTATTTCTCTTACCTATCAAATAATGGCCTATCAAAGAATCATTTAATTCGTTTTAAATTTTTACTTTTGCTAGAATTATATACGAAAAATTGATGTGTGCGCGTATTTGAATAGCTACCACACCAGTTAGTTTCCAAAATGTAGTTACTATTAGCTACTACATTATTTTATAGTATATAATAATCAATACTACTTGAAATAGATGTGTTGATACAATACTGGATGTGTTTTGACTATTATTAATTTATTCGCACGATATTTTAAATAAGTAATCTTTTGTTTATAGAACCTACAGTTTCCTTAAACAATTTGATATACAAGATTAGATATCAACTTATTGTCTTTCCTAAGAAAAAATTTATATTTTCAAAATAATTCTAAAGCGGTAGATTTGAATAGAAAGTTTTCTTCATTATCTGTACACAGATAAAAGCGTTCCTCAAAACTGAGTGAGTCAATTCATACATTTATATCTAAACTATTTTCAAGGGCTTAGTTCAGTAATATAATTAATAAAACATTGTTACTTACTGAATAAGTTGTGTAGACAATATAAATTAATATTAAATTGAATATAAAATAGTGTGAAACATTAACTTATTGATTAAGTTGTTATTGTTTTAAACAGCTATTCTAAATTCGACTACAACATAGAATGCAGAGTGTCAATGATGTGATTAATGATTGGATTTTAATTGTCAACGTTTAGTGTGGAATGGTTATACAAAATCTAAACTAAACACTACTCGATTAATCAAACTTTTATGACAGTTGTTGGAGCGAGAGCTTTGGATATAAATGAAAAAAGTTGATTAATTTGATAGTAAAAGTTAAAAAGTTCTTTTAAATCTAAAAAAAGAATAATCATTAGTACAAAGAAAGTTTTTTATTTGAACTTTTTCATTCATACCCTTAAATGACATAAAAATTGTGGTGATTTATTTAATTATGACAATGTTTGTCGATTGCCACATTGTTTAATGATGATTTGCTTTTTTAGTTCGATTGCGTTTATTTTGTTATGATCATAATAACAAAAGTATATAATCATACCACTATATGGGGCAGATGGTTCGCAGTCTTTAACTTCCTGCTTAAGGGAGCTTTCCAAAGCATCTATAATATAAATACATTGATATGTTATAAAATATTATAATTATATTAATGGTAACTGATCTAATACTATTTTAGTTGTTATATGGTGAATTACGGTGATCAAACGCAATAATGAATTGGCCTACATACTGGTTCTTATTATACTGCTATAATGTATCTTATTAAATAATGTATGCTTTCATTTTAAGATTGCCTTAAATGAAAGTTTAGAAACAGTAATTAATTATTCATTCTTACTATAGTTATACTTCCTTTCTTCAAAACCAAACAAAACAAATCATTAGTTTGCTAATAAACTTTATAATTAATCTTACCATAGATACATTAAAAGTTTTGAATTTACTTTTGTTTGAAATAGATTTGAAACTTAAAATATGTCATGCATATTCATATTTCATGAAAATACTTTCTGTCTTTTTTATAAAATTATGAACTACTATTTAGTTTATCATTAAAATTATTTGCTCACACTTTACATATGATTTTAAATTTTTTATACTTCACTCCTATGCAACAGTATTTCTGCAGATCGGTAGCCTTTGTAATACAAAAATTAGATAATATATTTATTAAGGATACGATTTTCGTTATTGATTCCTATTTTTAATGTTTTTCAAGTTTGAAATATTTTTAATCGTATTATCAACTTAAACTAATGATAAATACAATTTGAATTTGTATTTTAATTATATTGAATAATGTTAGATTTATAACTTTCCTTTTACTGTTGACAAAAAACAGTAAGTAGTTTTATATCTAAAGTGGGGTATTAATATTTACATTTTGGAGAAAAAAATAAAAGGCAATAATCTGCCAAAAATTCAAAAGATTTTCCTCCACATTTTTCAAAATCCTTTCCCAATATTCTCTTCCACATCACAATATCCCTAGATTCTCAAAACTCAAACTAATCACAACCCAAAACCTAAAACATTCTCTGCAAAAACCAATCCGGAAAAGCTTGCACCAACTACCCCCCATCAACACCCACTCCATCACCCTACAGAAAAGAAGAAAAAAGTCTTAGGTACCCTTCGCACCTCCAACTCTCCTCAGCTCGCGTCAATAGCCCTCAGCAGCTCCTATCCACAAAACGCCAGCTAATTGCTTTACATTCGCTTGCGCTCGCACACACGAAAAGCCCGCGCCAGCCAGCATTCTGCTGGCGCGAACTCTAAATGATCGCGCTTGGTTTTCTTGCGCGCTGAACTTATTATCTTTCAAGGGCGAGCCGCGACCTTGAGGGGGTCGATATACACCAGGCGCGAACAGCTGCTTGGCGCGCAGTAGTTTGCGTTTCGCGTAATGCGATTACGACTGCGAGCGCGATTTTTCTTTTTTTTTCCCCGGGAATCAGCTGCCGATGCATTTTTCCTCCTCGATATATGCTATTTCCTCGTTTCTATCGAGCGCGCGCGGGCCTGCTGTCGTAGTCGGGTTAATTAAGCGCTTCTTGCGAATGTTAATGGATTCGGTGATTGATGAGCTTGTGTGCTTTGGATAGATGGGTGATTTTGCTGGTTTTTGTGAGCGGCGTGTCGCTGTTAAGATGGAACGATCGGAGTTTAAATAAATAAGAGGGTATTGATTGGCACAGTAAACCGAGCGTAGGAGTGATTTTGGCATGAAGAATGCTGTTAGGTTGCACGAGACTGCTTGGAATTTCAGAGTGTGTATTGTGGTGTGAATTTTTTCATTATACTTTTATCGAATAATGTTTGAATTAAGGCGGCAAGGTTGAATTTAAAATGTTTAATGTATCCAAGAAAAATTATCTAGTAAAACGAAAATTTCCATCTAGACATATATCAAGAAGGCTCGCGTTTAAAGAGTAAATCCCACTAATATTTAATTCAAATTAGCAGCCCAACCGTTAAAGAGCAGGCTTCTTTGAGTTGTGAAAATAGATCCCGTTTACACCTTTGAGAAATCGGAGCCGCGCGAGCCCGAGATCAGAGAGCGCTGCAAACTTCTAACAAACTTTTTGTTAGACCATCGTAAAACTTTAATCTAGCCCCCGGTAAATTAGGTTTACCTTTCGAGAAGTGCGCGGAGCTTTGAACGTGTGTGTAAGTGCACGTCTGACTGCGCCCACGCGCTCGCATATGCAAAGCTCGATTTTCTAACGATTTTCGTTCAAGGCGCAAGACATTAAGATGCCACGATAACGGTCATTAATATGGGAATCCGCAGCCGGCGCGGATCGATTTCTGCCCGCTTGTCCTACAATCATTCCCGCAAAGACCCGTTACGACCCTGCAGATATAGTTACTGAATCTTGGAGCTTGAAAACTGCCCTAATTTACTTTTAAAGCTTTATGTGAAGGATTATAAATTTTTTTTACTGGTGGGATTGGAAAAGGCTTTTTAAGCTTTTATTGCGAGGTTGAGTAGTTTGATATTTGCTTTTATAATTACAATTTATGATTGTTTGTATAATTTTTGAAAAATGATATAGGTGGTCAGTGTTTCATTTTTAACTACCAAATGTCTGATATTCTGGTCTAATTTTGTACTTTAAAAGACTTTATTGGAATATTCTTGTAAAATTAATGTCTTTTTCTCAGTAGGGCTTTCAAATAGATCGCAAAGCGCACTGCATAATTTTCCAATTACTTGCCCAGCCGGTAAAACCATAAAGCTTCCCAGAATCCATAGCATTTTCCTAATTAGCAAAAATTGAAATGCCGAGACAAAAATCAATACTTTAAACACTACTAAAAAGAAAAAAATACGAGCCAGCAACGAACTGCCTCGCAGCCAACATTATTTTCCAAACATTACTCTCAATCGAACAAAAAAATATTCTTCCGTATAACCATCATCCTCAATCCAAATAAAATCACCGATTTCAAGACCATACCCCCCTCTAAAACAATAACTCATCTTCGAAAAATCCCAAACGAACAATCCCTCACAGTAAGCCGTGCAAGTCATCCATTCCTAATGATCCCCTCAGCTATCCGCTCTCATCCCAACCTCCGGGAAATCCAACAATCAATCCATCAAAAAGGAAGCAAACCCGCTCTCTTCTCCTCGAGAGAAGAAATCACGCTCTCTCGCACCTGGATACACGCGTATAGATCGCGCATGTCGCGGATAGGAGAAATCGATATTTCGCTGCGCGCGCGCGCGCGCGAATAAACGGTTGCATACTGCCGCGAGCAAAAGAGAGGGATGCTCGGCTGTGCCAGCGGCGGCGCCGCTTGGCAACTGCGAGAGAGATGCACTCGTCGATATATAACGGCGGGAGCGGCGCGCGCGCGGCGGTTAATTCATCGACCCGCGACGGTCACGTAATTATCTGTGTATCGAGCGGCGAATGTCAATGCTGCCTGCTATTGCGCTTGCGGCAGAGAGAGAGAGAGAGTCAGGTAGCCGATGTTTAGGCCGATCTGCGCGAGGCTACCCCCGTCAATTGCCTTTGCCGGGAGTCGATGGGAGAACGGTTTAATTAAGGTCGGAACCTTCGGCTAATAGGCGCTGGAGCTAATATTAGGAAACGGGGGAGATGGTTGTTTTGTTTGCTCGTTTTGGATGAGAAGTTTTGGTTTGGTTTGGGATGGAGCATATCATACGTATGAGTTGATAGTGAGAAACTTGGTGGCTGGATGGTTTTTTTTTATTGCACAGTTTATGGGTGACGTGATAATAAAAAGGAAAATCTGGAAGCTGATGAGCGAAATATTAACTTACAGTTGCATAAGGATTTAGCTGTGCATGATAATTGTACAATTGGTGAATTAACTGTCAAGGATCTTTCAGTGTCATGTTTCATCCGTACGTAAACTTTTTAATAAAGCTTTATGCGGCTTATGTGCAATTATTAAGTCATATAAATTTACTGCTTAAATACTATTTTAAAAGATTTATTACACCGATGATTTACTTCGCATCCACAAAAGACGCAAAAAATCACATTTCACAATAAACCTTTTCTTCAAACGAAATCAAACGCACAGCGGAAACACAATAACGCTCCATCAATCCCAGCAGCAACTTCCCATCCGCATCGATAAATAATGAAATTCGTCCGACGGCGGCGATATTAAAAATTCGTACAGCGCGAAATGCAAAGCTCAGCATTACTGCGTATATAGTACTGGCTCACGCAAATAAAGTCGTCCGATAGAGCTCGTAAAAAAAAGTTCTCCTTATTACTTTTCAAAGACACAGACGGCCGAGCCTGTACGCAATGTTTCATATAAAGTCGGAGGCACGACAAATAACCCGATACGGACGCGATTAAAGATAGAGAGACGCCGAGGAGGAACTTTAACCTAGTTCCGTAAACGCACGAAACACGTGAATTCATAACGTGATCGGATTACCCGCGGCGTGAGCGCGCTCGTGATTCTCACGCAACAAACAATATTGCCGAGATAGTACCGTAAGTCGCTGCGTATATGATGGACCGCTTTTTGTCTCGGGTTTAGTGTTTATGTGGGAATTGAGAGGTGATTGTTTGGCTTTGTTTTTTTTACGATGTGCGGGTTGATTGCTAAATTTGTTTTTGAATATTGAATGCTAATGATAAATATTTCTGGTGAATATTCTAAAACGTTCAAAGTAGATGGAAAAGTAATAAATGGCAAAAAATCGATTAGTTTTTATTGCAAATAAATGCTTTTTATGATCAAGTTTTAACATTTCTTGAATTAAGCTTTCTAAATATTTGAAGAAATCTGATTTTATGTTTTAAGCGTAATTTACAAGCGTCTCTCAATGTCACTACTTATTTGGTGCTAAAATATCACTACAAGTTTAACAGTCTAAAAAATGACTATGTGATGTGGCTGTATAAATCTAAAGATTATTTTTATCTTTTATTTGCACATTAAATGTTAAGGATTGATCAAAAAGAACGATTTGATATAGTAAAAAAGTATAAGCTCTATTTTAAGAAATTCTTATGCTGATTACCTACTTCTGAGCCGGAAATGAATACGGTTTTCACCAAGGCTCTTAACCTAACTTGTGCTCAAAAACATTATTTACATCTTTAAAACATTAATTAATTTTATTCACGTAAAATTTTCACGATAGTAATTATAAAATTTATTTTTGCGTGATTTTAGTAACATATTTTATTTACTCATTCAAAATTCTATTTCTGACCTTAAGGATAGATTTCAAATATCTTTCCACTTTCGCCCAACTTTAATTGTACCGATAACATTTAATATTTAACGATAAAGTAAGAGAAGAACTTAGAGTGCAGGTCTAGACACAGGACATAAATATAGCGCCGGAATAGAGATTGCGCAAGAAAAGTAGCTTTTGCGATGATGAGATGGTCGAGATTTGCGGAAGGATATTGTTCAGCAGCAGATAGCTTTAAGAATATCTTCAAATTTTTATCGAGAGTACAATTTTATTTTTTATCGTTTATTTTAATCTTTTCTTATACATAAATTGATAATATCCAACATTATAATGTTTTTTTTAGTACGCTAATCACTGATTTTTACTAGATAAGGTAACTTTGTTAAATAATGTTTAGATTATTATAGACTGACGAAATAAATATTTTAATATTTTCGGGTATGCTTATCAGATTGAAATGAAAAGTAGCTTAAGAAAAATCTCGCATTAGAATTGTAAATTTCTTGACACGCCCCTTTCTAATCGAAATGAAACGAATGACTACGTCATATCGACGACTTAACAAAATAAAGTTGAAAATTTAATGATAACATTCCGCGTTATCTATCGTACAAAATCACGTACGCAAGAGCCAACATGTTTTAAAAATTTTTTTAATTTTTAGCTGATACAAATATATTTAGACAAAGTATAAATCAATTTTTTGTAAAAATTTCTCTTATAAAATTTAACAATTATTTCGCAATAACATTTTATGAAAAACATGTACAATTATTTCTTTATGATAAATATCATAATAATCACAATATAATAATAATAAAATCAAGATTTAAACTTAAATTAAATCATTCCCGCAAATTCTTAACAAAAATAAAACAAGATAATAAAAGCCGTCCCAATAGCAACGATAACAGCGACGCGACGCAAATCCCAAAATTGAGATAATAACACGACCTCCGAGGGATAAAAGACGCAACGCAGGCGCCGTCTCAGCCGAAACAAAAGCATCCCAGGGAGCCAACCCGACGAAGAAAAGGGTGACATATCCGGATACGCGGAGGATAGAAAGACGAAGCCGAGAGAGCAGAGAAAGAGACACAGCCTCCCGGCCGCCCAGAGACCATTGACCCGCAAACCTTGTTTGACTCTCGAGAGTCGATTAAGGAGGGAAAACGAAGAGAGACGCTCGCCACGTTTTTCTCTCCTCCTTCGGCGACGATATATACGCAGCCAGTCCGCCCCCTATACGCGCATTTCCATTTTGTCTCGCGGACCTTTAGCGCAAGCCCCGCAGCGCGTGACTCCGGAATATTGACCCAGTTCGACGGGCGCGCGTATTTTCGTTGAGGTGTTTTTCTTTTTTCCCTGCTTTTCCGCCTCGGCGAAGCTTTTTTCGCCCGAGCCAGGCCAAACGTAATTTATCGCGAGTGCCGATGAAATTCGATAGTCGAGAAAATTTTTCTGAAGGGGGTTCCGTTTGTATGGAGTTTTTTATTTTTTACGAGGTTTGGGAGTTTGGGGCTAATTATTGAGATTGAGGCTTGGTGGAAGGGTAGATAAAAATGTGTGTTTGATTTTTGAAATATTTTGTGGACAATGTATTTTGTTTTTATTCAAGTTAATTGTTTAATCGATAAGGACCTTATAAATTAATCATACATTTTAATTAATCGTATCTGGATGACAGTCGCATAAGTCAACGTCAATTAATATTATTTAAAAACTGTTATTCACAACCACTCTTTGTTATTCTCAAAAAAATAACGCAATAACCGAATTTCTTTTATTTTAAAACATCAACACAAGACTCGTAGTAAACAAGAGTCATTATTAATACCATAAAACCACCAAGCACTCATCAAACAATAGACATAAACAAAAATCAATTACAAACTAAATTCCTCCCGAAATTCCCACACTCTCCGCTTTGTTTATCCCACCAAAACAGTAAATAATCCCCAAAATCTTCTACCAACTAACACCGCTGAAAAAAACAGCACTATATAGCAGCGGCATATCGAAGCTTGCGCGCGTCTGCTTCGATCGTAAAGTGGCTCGATCGAGAAACTCGCGCGAAATCAAAAGATTTATTTATAAATCTTCCGCGCCGGCTGACGTGCATTATAAACTCGCGCGAAAATCTCGCCTCGCTCGCGCGCGAAGACGGAGGTATATATGAGAGAGCCAGAGGAGGAGGCGGCGAGAGAAGCGCGTATATAAGAGAACACCTTAATGCCGCGTGGGGTAAATATAGATTCATCGACTTTAAGCCGTAAAGAGGAGAATTCGTAAGTCGAGAGTTGGCTGTAGCTGGAAAGTGTTTCTGCTCTTTCTCTTGTGGATGGATGGTAGAGTCTGGGATCGTTGTTTTCGAGTGAGTTGGGGTATTTTGAGAATGTGTTTTTCGTAGATATTATTATAGATTTGGAAAACAAATTTTTTTTCTGTTTTTGTTATTTTTGATGAGGAAAGTTGGATTTGCGTGAGTCTAGGGCATTGACGCGTTTAGTAATGGACGTGTACTAAAAATATTAATTTGAACAAAACGTTTGTGTTTGTTTATAATTTAAATGTTAAATTTTACATGTTTATTGTAAACTGATTTTCAAAAGATATATAAATTACACAAACGATTTAGGTTACAAAATTACTGTGATTTAGAGCCAGTTTCTTCTAAACAATGACTACAGCGCCACATATTGCAGATTATTTCAAAATTTCATAATTGAATTGAAATTACTTCTCGTAAAATTGCATTGTTAGAAACGCAATAAATATTAAAAAGTATCTCAATTATACAAATTCGTGTAGTAACTAAGCCACACCTATTTCCTCGGAAAGAAAAAAGAAAAGCCTTGGCAGATCCAAATCTCGCTAAACACACTCTCTCGCAACTCGGAATTTCACGTCAACAATCGTAAATTCACTCTACCGCGAAACGCAATTTCCAGAGAAAAATTAATCAATAAACATACCCCCTTAATCAACTTCAACCCAGTAACGAAAAAGCGTGTAACGACAGCGCTGCCTAGAAAATATAGCCATTTAATCCCGGCCGGCGCATAAAGCCCGCTCACAACGATTTTCTCTCTCTCCCGGTGCGAAATATCGACGCCCACGCGCGCGCGCGCGCGCGCAGCCAACGTCTCCTCGCACACACGCGGGCCAAAGACGCGCCGTCAATGACACATGCGCTCACCGCATTCCCGAGCCGCCTTAATTAACGAGTGTTTAAAGCCACCCTGGTATAAGCTGCTTCTTTCGCCGCCGCCGAGTTTTTTTTTTTGTTTTTACTTTCCTTTGACACGCGTGTCAGGGACTGGCTTTATTGTTGGAGTGCAGTGTGAGGTGACGGCTGAGTTCTTGATTGGCTGGTGGTATAGTGTGGAAAAGGTCGGGGAGAAATTATGTTTTGGCAGGGGATTGCGGTAGGAGTGCAGCAGTCGGTGAATGCCGCTGGTTCGATCGGGCGATTTGAGCGCTGGTTGTGGTTTGAGAGCCAAGAAATTTTGTTGGGTGATGTAGATTTGGCGTTTTTCTTTTGTTTGGTAATGGTGGGTTTTTGCTGAGAGTTTTGGGAAATTGTAGACGTTTTGGGTTGGTGGTTGTTTGTTTATAGATTTTTATTACAGGGTTTGATTGGGTGTAAGGTATAATATTTTTTTGTTATTTTACAATACAACAGTAATAGTAATTAATAGAAATAATAATACTTCGAAAAAATAATTGCGGTAGACATCATTTATCGTTATTTTTTCTTCTTTTTGTTCATTAAATTTAATAAAATTTCCTTTTGGCCATTATATTTTTATACATAGTAAAAAATTGAATTACATTGTTTATATTTTTAATTTTCGTAAAATCAATTTTTTTTTCAGTTTGTGCTTTATTTTAATTTTAATAAGGTCATTAAAAAACTTAAAATAAATAAATATTGGAAAAAAGCTGTTTAGATAATCCAATTATTTTTTGAAAGTAGGCTGTTCTAAAAATAATAAAGTTCAGTCAACTGAAAAGAAGGTCAATTTGGAGAATATTTTTCTTGGATGCACTAAAAGAATATTTAGCATTTATAATTGTCATTGTCGTAGACAAACATTTAAATTTATAATTTTTTGTGTTTTCTTTAAATTTTAGTTGTACATAAAAATTTCATAACAGTAGGAAGTTTTGACACAAATAACTACTGCTCTAACAACCCAGCGAAATATATTAGAATTAGCTTGCAATTAAACCAAGTTCCTATTTTTAACTTAATTCTTTTGAAAATAGCAATGACGTTGGTCTACTCGTTATTTTATACATGAAATATAAAAATATGAAAATAAGTACCAATAAAAAAATATATACATATTTATATACTGCTATAGTTCTAAGTTCCGCAAGAGGCTTTTTATAATATTATTGCGTTAACTTTACTATAATTAATTTTATTGCTGTTACTCGCGGTGTAAATTAAAAAAAAAATAAATAAAAAAGTTAAACGTTTTATGATTTTTTTTTATACACATAGAGATTGCTTGTAATTACTATTACGCCGTCTACACCA
Organism: Eupelmus urozonus; assembly: GCA_900480035.1. Taxonomy (NCBI): domain Eukaryota; kingdom Metazoa; phylum Arthropoda; class Insecta; order Hymenoptera; family Eupelmidae; genus Eupelmus; species Eupelmus urozonus. Next base: position 7,984 of record UELX01001512.1, on the reverse strand, counting down.
GTAGTAAATCTGTATTTCATTTAAATCAAATCAAGTCTAATTGAGAAGTTCAGTTTAACACATTTAATTCATATTTATATCGTTAAAAAACGTTCATTTACTATAGATCTTTAAAAATTATTTATTTCTTTAATTTTACTGTGACCAGCACACAATAAAACTAAAAATATAAATAATCTAATTATCATTAGTTTAATCCAAGAATACAACAGACTTTAAAGCTGAAATTCGTCATTAAATTTATTAAATTATAATCAATTTTCAATAACAGGAACACGTCATCTCTAACAATTAATCCATCCCTTCGCCAACAGAGCCTCACAGCAGCTCAACATTCAAATCCCCAAACGTTACCACAATGCCTCAAAGCAATCTCTAAATCGTCGCCGGAGGAAAATCGATATTACAAGACTATATATTTTCCAGCGAGCCAAGAGAAACCCGCCGCGCGCGCGCGCGCGCGCGTCATAACCTCAAACACCAATTCCCCCCGCTCCAAAAGTCACTCCTCTCAATCTCACTCCAAAAAAACTCCCATATACACAACCACTCTCCCACAGTCAGGCTCATAATCCCAAAGCAGAAGGCTCTCGCAAACGACGAAAACAAGTCGACAACTCCCCGCGAGAGCGAGAAAGAGAGAGAAGAATCACCTGCCCGGCTGCCGCGCGCACGCCCTAGGATCATTCTCTCTCTCTCCTCGTCCCTCCCTTTCGCTCTCTCCCTCTCTCTCTTCTCGGGTGTCAGGCATATAGGTAGCGGTCGGTCGCGAGGTGCGCGCCAGCTCCCTCCGCGACGACGCGAAAATGGCAGCCCGTGTGCGGTGTGTGCGCGGCCGCCCGGAAAAACGGGGGATGGGCTCTCTCTCTCTCTCTCTCTCTCTCTCTTCGATTTCTTCTCTCCCCTTTTCTCGTGTGTGTATGTCCGTGTGGCGTATGAGTGTGTATGTAGCCGCGGGTGTATCTTGTTTCTACGTTGACTTCGCGCGTTTGCGAGAGAGGCGAGTTACACGAGAGAGGAGAAATCGAAAAATTCGGATGTTTGTGTCCGCGGATGGGAGAGAGAGAGTGTAATAATGCGCGCGCGCCGCTCGCGAGAATCTGGGTGAAATGGGAAAAGCGTGAATGAAAGGGAAGAGATGCTGAGTTGACTGGGGCGGGTCGAGGGTGCAGGCCATTTTTCTTAATTCGCGCTTTGTATGATTCGCTAGTTTTGATGGGGATCGCGTTGATTTTACGTTTACGGGTGATTGTAATGAGGGGAGAGGCACTGGATTGTTTAGCGAATTTGAAATTTGAGCCTGCTTGTTACGTCACCTATATAAGGCCACTCGGCGCGCAATCGAATCTAGTTTGCAAAAATTAAATATTCTCGCGGAATAACAAGAGGCTTTAAGAAAGAAGTGAAAAATTGATTTTTGGGAAACTAAAGGTCACGATATTACTCCATCGTCTCTTCGAAAACAACCGAGTCACGGCAGCGTTCGGCGCGCGAAATTAGAAAAGTCGGTAATCTCGAGAGAGCGAGAGAAAAAGCGATTACAAATTTAACGTGACAGTAAAACAGAGAGAAAGAGGAAAAAAGGGAGGCGTAGAAGTTCTTCTTCTATCCTCGACCCTTGAACTTCACTGACAGCCTCGACCGAGTCTTCGTCGTCGTCGGCGTTCTCCGTTTACGGTTATATATATGCGTGAGAGTGAGAGAGCTGCGAGTTGTAAGAAGAGGGGCAAACCAGCGCATGTAGGTATAGCCGGGCATAGGCAATTAAAATGAAGGAGCTTTCGAGTTTTGATTGTTGTCTGTCTTTGCTTATGCGAATTGCGCGATTGGCTCATGAAGCTATTCGAGTACTGGTCTTTCTGACTCGATGAATAATGATCAGTCTATTTCTTAGGAGTACACACTCTCCTATTGATTTCTGATAATCAATGAAGATGCAATATCAGAAATGCCACAAATTCTTCTGCACAAAAGCTACTGTATTTTAAGTTCTTTTTGTAAAAATCCAGTAAGCGCAGAGGTACTGTGATTAGCGATGCTCACATTTTAAGACTGGTTACTTTAAGACTTGAAGTTATTGTAAACATTTTAATCAAAATTTGCATTTGTAGACATTATGATAACAAAAATATTTCTGTTGCATTTTAATAAAAGTAGAGTTTCTTGCAGAGGTATCAAAACCTTTAGAAAATTGTTTGAATCTGATTAATAAATGGAGATTTAAAAATTAAGTGCATTAGACTTTATCGGCTAATATTCTAATTAATTTGTTAAATACTGATAAATTATTAACATATCCTACAACATAACCTTAAAAATGTGAGCATTACTAAAATATGCAATAATTTTTACATTTTCAAAAAATAAATATAATTTAAAAGCAATACAATTTTACTGAATTCCTAATTGACTGTGTAAATAAAATAAAATTCATTCATTTTTATATGATAGATTAGATTTGGTAAAATTCAACTAAATAAGAATATTATAAATTGCATTCTCAAGTGTTCATATTTGAAATACTGAACAATGCGAGTAATTTTAAATGCATTTTTGTATGTACTTTAAATTTATTCCAAAATTCAATCTAAATTTCATTTTAATATTTAAATAAATAAAAATATTTAAGAAACATTTTAAAATTAAATTTCAACATTTATAAAAAATAATATTATAATTGATACGTTTGTTTATTAATATTCTAGAATAGCAAGACTATAGAGAGTTATAAGCTTGATTTACATAAAAAGTCAATTTTATTTTTAGATTTTAATCTATTGTACACATTTTTTAAAAGTATATTTTTTTATAAAGTTTAAAATTTGTTGTAATCTGTTAATTACTTTATAAAAGTTTTAAATATATTATTGTCAAAACAATGTAAGGTATTATAAAAATTAAGCTTTTAGTAAATCATGACTGAAGTAGTTGAAAGCTGAATTAAAGATTATTAATGCATGTTAATTTAGTTTATACTATTATATTAGAAATTTCAAAGTGTAACCATGACAAACCATTAAGATAACACACCACATGCTCCAATTTCAACATAAAACAAAGTAAATATTGAAGTAAAAGAATATCTTGTGCATCGAATTGTTATATATGCATGTACCTTAGCATTGTTTAAGCTGTTCTCAATTTACGTAAAAAGAATATAGCCATAGGTAAAATCATTTGAATTCAGTAAAATTGCATCATAAGACTAGACAAAAGAATGAACTACACTTGATATATCTCATCTTATGGTACTCACTGCTAATCCTTATTCCACCAAGTGGTGGGTTAGCCGGTGGTTTGTTTCCCTCGGCAAAGGAGGTGGTCCTGGGTCGGCCGCTCATCCTGCCTATTACTCCACCACTGGCCGCCACCTCGGCCCCACCGCAGCCTCCTCGTCTCTGTCACCCTTGTTTGGCCTCAACTTCCTCGCACAGAGCTTGCTGCCAGTCTCCAGCCGGTTTATCCTCTCCCAAAACTTCCTCTCTGTACTCCTGCCTTAGCGACTCAACACTCACACACTTCTTCTTGGCTCGCAGCGCTCAAATACCTCCTGGCTAGTCTTCCTCACTCGTTGGAGCATACAACTGGTTTACGCGCACTATATATATACATACATATATATACTTCTACTCTTTATCACATCTCGCACACATTAGTACACACTTCCTGCTGGCAGTACGTCGAAGCAGGCGATAACCTCTCCCAGAGCTCCCCAGGTCAGGCCTCCTAGCACACTCTCTGAGGCCACCAGCAGCAGCTTCAGTCTGCAGACAAAGACTGCAACTCGTCCTCCTCCTCCACGACAGCAGCTTAGCCGAGCAGCGCCGATCGCTGAATCCCCAGTGAGGACGGCGTCGTCGTCGTCCAAGCAGCTCCGGATGTGGCACTGCGCAGAGGAGCAGTGCGTATATAGCTTCACGGCGGGCTAGCGGGGGCAGAGAGGCACGCACTACTACGCCACGCGAGTGAGAGCGAAGAAGAAAGTGCCCTCGCTCTCTCCTCGACGCCGTTCGCTGCGGAGCAAGTAAGCTGCTGCTGCTGCTGCTGTCTCTGCGCTCTTACCCAGCGGACGGCGGCCGCTCTCTCACGGGGACACGGCAGGGGGGAGGGCGGCCCGCGCGCGGGTCTATCTTTCTCTCTCTCTCTCTCTCTCACACTCCTTCTGTCTCACTCTTGGCGTACTCGGAAAGGCGCCCAGGCAGCTCTACTACGCGGCGCTCACGCAGGCGTTGGCCAGCTCTTGCTGCTGCTGCTGCTGCTGCTAGCTGCGCTACTCTCCCTCGTCGCCCTCCTCGACCAAATTCGTCCTCGTCGTAGCTGCTGCTGCTGCCTCTGCTGCTGCTGCTGCTGCTCCTGCCTGCTCTCCTCTCTTCTCCTCCCTGCTACGGCCGAGCAGCGGGTCGACGTTTTCCGAACGGCGAGTACGGCCGCGTGCGCAGGAGCCGCGCACGCGCACTCCTCACTAGCTCTGCCCTCTCTCTCCGATCTCTGCCTATCGGAGTAGCTTCTTCTTCGCCGTGCTGTGCTGCTCTCTCGCTCTCTTTCTGTCTTCCTTCTCCGAGCTGCCGCCGCTGCTATACTAGCTGAGAGACCTAATAGCGGCCCAGCTCCGAGCGGATCCTCGACGAGTCGTCGTATTGCCCGAGTCTCTCTGCGGAAAGAAAAAGAATTTATAGGATGTAGACGAGGGACGTTTTTTTCTCGGGCGAGCCTCGCGGCGCTTTGCTCCGAGGGGCTGGCCTCTACGTCGTATATAGGAGCGCGCGTCCGGGAAAAGTGGGTAAAAACGCGCAGGAATATATATACCTAGCTCTGCATACGCACGAGGAACTTAACGTTATATATGAGGGAGATGACACGGAGTTATTACGTCGCTTCTCCACCGTGCCCGTCGCGCGTCTTTCGCACTGTATAGGCACTTGCGTCGCCAATGTCAATTCCACGGAGCAAGTGGTCAGTTCGTGGACACTGCGCATTAGAGGCGAAATTGTTGCGCGATTTTTTTCTTTTTTCCGACTTTTAGTTTTATGCTGTTAAGGTTAGGACATTCGAATTCTAATTATCAAAGCTATAGTTTATTAAATATAATTTTTGCAAACATCCACGGTACGCATTAAGAAAATCAACGCGAAAAGTACTGTCAGCTACAATAATGTAAAAGAGGCATTAGGGTCGATCTGCAAGACTGACCCTTGACGGGCGCCGTTCACGCGGGCCTCAGCTTTTTACGCAGCAGAAGCCACGAAGCGAGGGAGAGAGAGAGAGAGAGAGGAAGTGAGCCCGACAATAAACTTCACCCTACCAACTCTCTCTGGCTTCAAAACACGAAAACTTCAGCCGCGCGCTCCGACACACGGCGAGAGAGCGCGAATGAAAAGTGAGGTTATGTACGCCGCGGCCTAACCTTAACATCTACCCGCTGCACTTGTCACATAATCTCGCGCTTCGGCGCGCACTACACTTGCAATCTTAGCTTTATCCAGGCCTAAACTCAACTCAAGGACCGCGAAGCAACGCTCGATGTTTTGTACTCTTACTTGCAAGTGCCAGAGCACCGTCTCCGTCGTCGTCGTACGCCCGCTGCAGAGCTCTGGTCTCCGTGCAGCAGCAGCCTCTGGGACGCACGCGCAGCACACTGGCAGAGTCAGCTGCGCGCTCTCAGCAGCAGCACGGGCACACATGCAGCAGCGGCGCGTTGAAGACGTCGCGACTCCTGGAGCGAGCCCTCGTCTATATATCTGTATACGCCTATCTCTCTCTCTCTATAGCTATAGGATAGTTTTGCGCGCTGCGAAAGAGGGAGTGTGTGTGTTGGAAGGAAAAAGAACGGTTAGCGCGCGTGCCACAACAACACACGCACACGTAGCACTGCAGCGCGCGACATGTATATGTATATATGTGTCGTGTATGTATGTATACAGACTACAGAGACAGAAAAGAGCCTCTCCCTCTCGTCTGCTGCGCGGCGGCGGCGGCGGCTGAACTGGCCCGCTCGCGCGCGCTCGTAGCTCTCTTTGTCGCTCGCGCGGGATCACGTATGGGTATATGAATATGTGTGTATGCGCATTAGAGAGAAAAAGAGAGCTAGAGAGGCTGTGTGCGTATGGGTGGACGCTGCTCCTTCTACTTTGTATATGTAGGGCCCTGTGCGGAGATGTGATGTGCGCTGTGGTGCGTAAGCGGGTAAGAGAGAAGATGATGGTTTGGGAGGAAGAGAATTGGCTGAGAGGAGTTGGGAGATGCGTGAGTTTTTGGGAGGCGGGTGGGAATTTTTGTTTAATTGTTTTTTATTTTTTGGGGGAGCGGGTGGTTGAGGTGGTTTTGTGGTGAGTGATGTGGAGATCGAGTTGGGTGAGCTTTAGCGCGTAGATTTTGTAATTGGATGGGTTATTGTACTTAGTATTGTAAGTGAGCACGTAAGTGCGGGTATATAGTTTTTACAGTTATGTAGATAAATTATAGTACCGTTTACAATTTCTAATATTGCTTAGGACTCATTCAAATCAAAATTATGCTTTGTCATATAGGTAGATCTATAAAAATGAACTAATAAAGAAAAATACTCAAAACGAATACGCGAACATAGAAAGCTGTAACTCAACCGTAAAATCTAATGGTCTAAACTTTCGAATTGCAATTATTTAATTCCCTAAAAAAACTGTAACATCCAACTAGGATACCTTTAGAATCTAATTAATCTCTTTTTACATTATTAAAAAACAAAAAAAAAAAAAAACAAATAAAAAATAACGGAGCAAAATATTCTAAAATGAACTGTCACCTAAAACCAAATCGATAAGTCACTGAACCGATCTATAACCAATCCAAAACCCATAAAAAAAAACCTCAACATACGCATTCATTAAACTTCATCCAACCAACTCCAACGCGCTCAGTCTCCTTAAAATTTCCATATCCGACATCCACTAATCCGCCTCGCTCGCGCGACTATAAACCAAGACCACCGCGTGCGTACTTATATATACATCTGGCTTTTTTCCGGCCGCTCCGCGGAATGCGAATCTGCGCATCTCTTTTTTTCTAGAGCGGCTTTCCGAACTCGCCCGATGCACAGCGTAGGCATCTTCCAACCGCGATTCCGTATATATATACACACAATAAGAACGAGTGTATACGTAGGAGGCGGCTAGGAGGACGCAAGAAAAGAGGGCGCGTGCGCGAGCTGCAGGCGCGTGCGCGGGTGCGTGGGAGTTGACGTGGAGAACGCGCGGCGCGCGCGCTAGAAAAGAGCTTTGATTTTCTTCTTCTGGCCGAGCGGTGAACACCCACACGCGCGTATGATTATTGTCCTTTTTAGTTGGCTTTGGGTTTTAGACGGGAGATGCGGGCTTTCTCTTTTGCTGAGGCTGGGAGGAGGAAGGTGTGGAGAGGTTTTGGGTTTTGGGAGAGTTGCTTTTTGGAGATGATGAATTTTGGATTGTTGGACTAGGTTTGAGACGATTTGCGGATTTTTAAAATTTTTTTGACTGGTGAAGGGCAGTTTGGTTTTGGTGCACTTGATGGAGGACTGTAAAATCGCGAAGACAAAGCAAGGTTTCTAAATGATTCACTTTTGGTCTAAATTTGGATTTATTGTAGACGATAAATTATGTTTTAATAGGCTTTTTAGAAATTATACTTGGTTCTTATTCATTTGTATTTAACGGGACAACTTAAGGTTTGACGTTGAACTTAACTTTTATGACGTGTTTCAAAATTATGAGATATAAAAAATAAAAATACTTACTAAAAGTGTAAATTTTAACTTTTTGCGGCCTATTATTCTGGAACCACCTTAACTTTATAGATTTTCATTTAATTTAATATTTATTAGCGAAAATACATATATTCTTTTATGATATAGTATGCGTAAAGTTGCACTTTACAGATTTTGCATATTTTTAAAAGTGCAATTTTATGCATACTGATATCATAAAATATTGTTCGCAACATGTGCGTTAACTTCTCATCCGCGTGTGATTCC